>SDVV010040053.1:0-10570 GCA_016164225.1 Gammarus roeselii | reverse complement strand
CAGTGTACAGTGCAGGGGTACAGATTAATTGAGAGTACAGTGTGAGTGTTGCAGTGTACAGTGCAGGGGTACATATTAATTGAGAGTACAGTGTGAGTATTGTAGTGTACAATGCAGGGGTACAGATTAATTGAGAGTACAGTGTGAGTGTTGCAGTGTACAGTGCAGGGGTACATATTAATTGAGAGTACAGTGTGAGTGTTGCAGTGTACGGTGCAGGGGTGCAGATTAATTGAGAATACAGTGTGAGTGTTGCAATGTACAGTGCAGTGGTACAGATTAATTGAGAGTACAGTGTGAGTGTTGCAGTGTACAGTGCAGGGGTACAGATTAATTGAGAATACAGTGTGAGTGTTGCAGTGTACAGTGCAGGGGTACAGATTAATTGAGAGTACAGTGTGAGTGTTACAATGTACAGTGAAGGAGTAAAGAATAATTGAGAGTACAGTGTGAGTGTTGCAATGTACAGTGCAGGGGTACAGTATAATTTAGAGTACAGTGTGAGTGTTGCAGTGTACAGTGACTGGACTCAGAAGAGGTTAAAGGGAGAATAAATTGAGAGAAAAGGGAAATGCAAGCGATAGTCAAGACAAATATGAGTGAGAGCTCATGGAGTGTACTTTGAGGTTGTGGTGAGAGTTCTATGATACTGCTGTGAGAAAATAGTGAGAGTTCAGTGTTAGTGCCTTGAGGAAAGGAAAAAGAGTACTCGGTGATAGTGCAGAGAAGAAAGAGTGAGTTCAGTGTCAGCGCAGTGGAGAAAGAATGAGAGTATAGTGGTGGTCCTGAGAGGAACGAACGAGAAAAGAGTGAGAGTTTGGTGGCACTGCAGGGGAAACCGAATCAGAAAAGAGCGAGTTTGGTGGCACTGCAGGGGAAAACGAATCAGAAAAGAGCGAGTTTGGTGGCACCGCAGGGGAAACCGAATCAGAAAAGAGCGAGTTTTGTGGCACTGCAGGGGAAACCGAATCAGAAAAGAGCGAGTTTGGTGGCACCGCAGGGGAAACCGAATCAGAAAAGAGCGAGTTTGGTGGCACCGCAGGGGAAACCGAATCAGAAAAGAATGAGAGTTTGGTGGTACTGCTGTGAGAGTAGAGTAAAAAATTATAAAAAGTTATGTGGAAATATGGTGAGAAAAAGTTGGAGTACACTAACTGAAATAATAACAATTAACGTAGGGGGAAAAAATTCAATCATATGAAAAGCCATACTAATTTCGACGTACGAAAACTGTCGTATGCATAACTTTGTTTAATACGGATAAACATGCGTAAACTAATTGACAGCAGGACACTCGTAAGACAACGAGGACATTAAAGGAGGGGGGGGGGCTTTTCTTTTTTGTTAATTGTTAAACTATTAAATTCAAACTTATTGAATGCAAGATGCAACAGTTTAAAATACGCCTATGTCTTAACTAAAAATGGGTCTTTGGGGCAAAAATTTCTGCAAAAGATTTAATTAGGATATAAACTGCTTTATCGATCAAAATCAATTGGTATAACCACAAACAGGCAGAGAGATTTAGATTGGTTACCCGATTTTTATATTTGTCACATAAGATGACTAAACATGAGATAGTTTAAATAAATATTTCGGACGTATTTTATCGTTATTTGTACATGTTTGACTGTTGTGCACACCTTCATCTTATAGCAGGAATAGTTTACTACTACCCGCAACATAATTATAGTATTGGAATAGCATAAACTTGGTCAACACACTAGCAACCATGATGCTTAATTAACCTTCTGTCATGGACTCATTGTGACGGGTCCTCGTCCACATGCCATTGCATTAACGTATAGCCTTCACCAGCCATGGCAACGCGTTCTGGAGCACCGACAAAAGCCTTACAATAGAGTGGTCTGAGCACTTCCTTATTGAACTGTGAGGCTATAACAGGCCATAACCGCCGACATTCCCTTCTTGTCCCGCAGTTAGAAAAGAAGAAGCCCGTGTTTCTATGCTATGGGCTTCATCGATGCCTCAGGATGCGTTGTTCAGGATTGTGTAGCGCATTAAGTGTAACGGGATGTGGACGATGCTTTAGAGTAGTTCACCTCTGAAGTGATCAGTCTGAATAATTCATATGATGTGAACAAGCGTGAAGGCTTTGAATCCGCAGCTCTGTTTCGATGCTCAGTGAAAAATTCTTTATTTTCCTTGCCCCTACAGCGCACTAAGGACAGTCAGCGTTTACTTAACAAACTCGGCGTTACAATTGTATTATAAAGCGAACGAACTGCTGACGCCAGTACATTGATCTGCGAGCTGTAGACGCATTAATATGAGAACAGTTCTAAAAGCCTTGCGTGTGTGATCGCTCGGCTGCGGCGGAGCTGCCCCGAAGAAGATGACAATAGCGTCCATCGAGGACTCGGACTTAAGGTGTGTCGAGGACGCGGACTGAAGGTGTGTCGAGGACCCGGACTGAATGCGTGTCGAGGACCCGGACTGAGGGTGTGTCGAGGACCCGGACCGAAGGTGTGTCGAGGACCCGGACTGAAGGTGTGTCGAGGATCCGGACTGAAGGTGTGTCGAGGACCCGGACAGAAGGTGTGTCGAGGACGCGGACTGAATGTGTGTCGAGGACCTGGACTGAAGGTGTGTCGAGGACCCGGACTGAAGGTGTGTCGAGGACCCCACTGAAGGTGTGTCGAGGACCCGGACTGAAGGTGTGTCGAGGACCCGGACTGAAGGTGTGTCGAGGACCCGGATGGAAGATGTGTCGAGGACCTGCACTGAAGGTGTGTCGAGGACCCGGATTGAAGATGTGTTAAGGATCTGGACTGAAGGTGTGTCGAGGACACGGACTGAAAGTGTGTCGAGGACCCGGACAGAAGGTGTGTCGAGGACCCGGACTGAAGATGTGTCGAGGAACCGGACTGAAGGTGTGTCGAGGACCCGGACTGAAGGTGTGTTGAGGACCCGGACTGAAGGTGTGTCGAGGACCCGGACTGAAGGTGTGTCGAGGACCCGAATTGAAAGTGTGTCGAGGACCCGAACTGAAGGTGTGTCGAGGACCCGGACTGAAGGTGTGTCGAGGACCCGGATTGATGATGTGTCGAGGACCCCGACTGAAGTTGTGTCGAGGACCCGGACTGAAGGTGTGTCAAGGATCCACACTGAAGGTGTGACGGGGACCCGGACTGAAGGTGTGTTCGAGGTGCACCATCATTCCGAAGACAGCTGGAACACTCTCTTTCCCATGCTAATTTTCGTTGAATCACGACACCGAATAAATTCTTTGCTTCCAGAAAAAGCTGGTCCAAACGGTGTGACGTCATCTCACACTCACAAATAAGATAATGGGTGTGTGGCGAGAACACACAGATATGGGTCCATAATTTTCAATATAAATTTCATCATCTTCTTCATAAATGAATGTCAAGAAACGATTCCTCGTGATTTTTTTTTATGATAGAAAATAGGGATGGTCTATAACATTGATACCACGGCTAATAATGGCTTGCCGTGTTCTTAGAGATAGTATTATTGAGTTGATGTCTTACCCATTGATTGGTGAACAAATTGCATGGATGTTATTTATTATAAACCTACGACGATCATTTTCATTGGTAATATTATTGTCAATTATTTTCTTTCACACTTCCATCATCACTTAATTGGGTATATTCGTCATGCCCAATTTGATATTTTTTCAATAGATCTTCAATTCAGGGTTAGGTTTGTTTTGAAAATCGAATGTTACCAGCAAACACAGTTTCTGAATGTAGCCTAAAAAAGATGTGGGATCGTGCTCTGTACCCACAATGAATGGTATAATTTCTTCATTTTGTACATGATTTAGTAGCGTTGGTTATCCATGGCTTAGTTACATCTACAAGGGAGATTGTTAACGTTTCCGAGAAACATTAAGGCATGTGATAATCATCAATTAGAGAACTTCAACACGGCTCTGTTCATGGAACAGCCAATATTTAGGGAAGCGTACGTGAGAAAGGTTTATCCATGGAGTCTGTCTAGCCTCTGCTTGTCGTAAGGTCAGGTGGCCTTTGAGAGCCGCCGACCTATTGAGGACGAACTTGGTAAAACAGGACACACTTCACGAAAATGAATATGCGAAGGAGCGCCATTGAAAACTTGGGAGCTATGAAGAGTGTGAGAAGAAGCACCAGGGTAAAATAGAGAGCTGTGAAGAGTGTGAGAAGAGCGCCAGGGTGAAATAGAGAGCTGTGAAGAGTGTGAGAAGGAGCGCCAGGGTGAAATAGAGAGCTGTGAAGAGTGTGAGAAGGAGCTCTAGGGTGAACTGGAGAGCTCTGACGAGTGTATTTTCACCTAGAACAAATATATTTATGTAATCAAACATAAAAAACTGCATGGCACATCATTGTCAACAAAAGTGCAGTATACACACTGCTCCACAATGAGTGGCATATTGGCAACAGGGCCTGGTGGAGGAGAGAACATTTTTTCAAAACTATCATAATCAATATTTTTGAAGACAAGTCGATTATCGGTTGGGTGATGTGAAGGGCCTCCTCCTCAATAATCGTGCGATGTGAAGGGCCTCCTCCTCAATAATAGTGCGATGTGAAAGGCCTCCTCCTAAATAATAGTGCGATGTGGAGGGCCTCCTCCTCAATAATCGTGCAATGTGGAGGGTCTCCTCCTCAATGATAGTGCGATGTGAAGGGCCTCCTCCTCAATAATCGTGCGATGTGAAAGGCCTCCTCCTCAATAATGGTGCGACGTGAAGGGCCTTCTCCTTAATAATAGTGCGATGTGAAGGGCCTCCTCCTAAATAATCGTGCGATGGGAAGGGCCTCCTCCTCAATAATCATGTCATGTGAAAGGCCTCCTCCTCAATATTCGTGCGATGTGAAAGGCCTCCTCCTCCTCAATAATAGTGCGATGTGAAGGGCCTCCTCCTCAATAATCGTGCGATGTGAAAGGCCTTCTCCTCCTTAATAGTATGATGTGAAGGGCCTCCTGCTCAATAATAGTGCGATGTGAAGGGCCTCCTTCTCAATAATCGTGCGTTGTGAAGGGGCTCCTACTCAATAATCGTGCGATGTGGAGGGTCTCCTCCTCAATAATCGTGTGATGTGAAGAGCCTCCACCTCAATAATGGTGCGATGTGAAGGGCCTCCTCCTCAATAATCTTGCGATGTGAAAGGCCTCCTCTTCAATATTCGTGCGATGTAAAAGGCCTTCTGCTCAATAATAGTGCGATGTGAAGGGCCTCCTCCTCAATCACCGTGCGATGTGAAGGGGCTCCTACTCAATAATCGTGCGATGTGAAGGGCCTCCTGCTCAATAATAGTGCGATGTGAAGGGCCTCCTCCTCAATAATAGTGCGATGTGAAGAGCCTCCTCCTCAATAATCGTGCGATGTGAAGGGCCTCCTCCTCAATAATAGTGCGATGTGAAGAGCCTCCTCCTCAATAATCGTGCGATGTGAAGGGCCTCCTCCTCAATAATCGTGCGATGTGAAAGGCCTCCTCCTCAATATTCGAGCGATGTAAAAGGCCTTCTCCTCAATAATAGTGCGATGTGAAGGGCCTCCTGCTAAATAATAGTGCGATATGAAGGGCCTTCTCCTCAATAATAGTGCAATGTGAAGGGCCTCTTCCTCAATAATCGTGCACTGATTTCGGATGTAAAGGGCATCATAAACGAGTCTACATAATAAAAATCCTTTTACAATGTAGAGGATCCCATACAAAGCTTTTGTTGGCGAGCTATACGAGAGGACTTCCTTTATAAATCAAAATGTGGAACAAATATATATTTATTCGTTTCAAATATAACTCAAAGATTCACATTTAGTGATGTAATGAAGGCACACCCTTAGTGACTCTGATCTTCACGTGGCTTATGCTCCACCGTTTATTCGGGTCTGTGTTACACCGTTTATTTGGCTCTGTGTTACGTTGTTTATTCGGCTCTGTGTTACACCGTTTATTCAGGTCTGTATTACACCGTTTATTCGGCTCTGTGTTACACCGTTTATTCAGGTCTATGTTACGCCGTTTATTCGGCTCTGTGTTACGTTGTTTATTCGGCTCTGTGTTACACCGTTTATTCAGGTCTGTATTACACCGTTTATTCGGCTCTGTGTTACACCGTTTATTCAGGTCTATGTTACACCATTTATTCGTTGCATCTCTCATCTGAGACATCATCACCCCCAAATGTTAGAGGTTCTTCGTTAATTACTATGCGCTCCCGATCGATACTTGAGAAGGCCTGTTAAGCGCTGCTGACGTGCTGTTGAAGTTCTAATTCAATGTCGCATTTAATTAGGACTTATTATGGAATTTGATCTCTTGAAATTAAAACTTCAATACACTTCAACCGACTTTGTTTCTGCTCCTAAAAAGCAATTATGATATAGGAAGAACCAACCATTGATATTACAGAGGCAACAAGTTAAGGCTGCAGATGCCTATTTTTAATACAGTTGGTAGAAGGAATCATGTTATGAAATTCCTTAATTAGTTATTGAATTGATTACATAAATATTTTCTTGACGACAATCTTCTTCATGTGAGCTGTTTACGACATGATCGAGTATATTCTCCCCGTTTGAAAATCTGTGCATTAGAAGTGTTACCTGAAGTTAATTATATTTACGCACACAGACACACGACTGCATCCCTCAAGAAGGGGATGAGCTGACGGTACGACACGCTCTTCCCCTTATGCTCACACACAAACAAAATGCTAGCAATTGATGAAAGAAGATTGATGAGATAAAAAGCGCCGTCGCGTCGTCGATCGTCTTTTCAGTGTTTTTGACAAAGTGCAACCCTCTGCAGTAGGTCGATTTCTATTTACACCTGTTTCTATGGAAAATGTGGTGTAATTTCAAACATTTCCTTGGGGAGGAAATATTTGGCATCGTGACGCAACGATTACAAAATCAATTTCGTATGCCAAACTTTTAAAAGGACTGATTTATGGGGGTGATTGATGAAAGACGGCACATTATGTCTCGAATGCTATCACGCGTTTAGGGAGGCATTACTAGCATTCTGTGTGGCAGGTGTGATTGAATGCATTCTCAGGAGTATCAATCTTTTCATTCACACGAATCGTCCAGGATTGGGTGTGCACATACACGAGACCACGTGCGTTTACGTCTCCAATAAATGACGTTCGTGGACTTCCACTCTAAAATCGTGTTTCTTCATCCAAAGTTGCTGTTTTAAGGGAAATTATCTTGTGCAACAGTTAACTTGACTTAGCAGAACAAAATTGCAACACGAAAGTAAATTAGGGATTGCATTTGGCTCGATCAATGTTTGCTGAACAGTCCACTCCAGACCCACCATTTGGAGTGGCGATGGATTCTTGAGAAATTAATTAGTCAGCAGGACGACTGTAGTCTTGATCACGTGTAATCCTACTAACTACATCTCATAATCCCGCGCATAACGTCTTCAAAATAAACGTAAATATATACAGCTGCTTACTACATAAATAAAATGAACAATCAAGAATCACTAAAAACACGCGGGAGAGAAGGAAACATTAGATTACGTGTTCAGTCACGTAGATGGATGAACTATGACTTTGAAACTGTCAGAATTGTTTCACCAAGAACCCGCATAATTTTTCAAACTGAAGAATGACTATGCACACATCTCGAGTAGACATGACTTTTTCTTCTGACTATTCAGGAGTTACCATCTTACAAAAGCATATAAATTTTTAGTGAAAATAAACCGGATTAAATTTTTTCGATCTAAGAATGCGCGTGTTGACTTTCTGAATTGATATTTGGCCTCGTGAAATAAAGATTTTACAAGTGCAGCCATTCTCCACGTCAGAAAAACATTCGAAATGTCCTGATCCTGCGGTCAGCAACCATTGTCATGCCTATGCGTGGCAACGGCATTTCAAAAGTACATAAATGTGTTTATTAGGCAGGCATTTGCTCCAAGATACAGTGGCTCGTATTTGCAAGATACAATTACTCGTGTTTGCAAGATACAATTACTCGTGTTTGCAAGATACAATTACTCGTGTTTGCAAGATACAATTACTCGTGTTTGCAAGATACAATTACTCGTGTTTGCAAGATACAATTACTCGTGTTTGCAAGTTACAATTACTCGTGTTTGCAAGATACAATTACTCGTGTTTGCAAGATACAATTACTCGTGTTTGCAAGATACAATTACTCGTGTTTGCAAGATACAATTACTCGTGTTTGCAGATTACAATTACTCGTGTTTGCAATATACAATAGCCAGTGTTTGCACGATACAATAGCTCGTATTTATTCTACTTGAAACATCTTGAAGGAAAATATAATACGGTATGGGGTTAAGAATTTTGTGTTAGGTTATGATATTTGTATAAGGAGATGAATATCTTCATTGGAGATGATCGATGTCCCTGTATTTACAATGCTTTTCATGGGAACTTCGTGAATCCTTCACATATTAAACTACAATAGGACTTCACAGAAAATAAAATATTATTCATACACACGTGCCCAATAATCAAAATGAAGCAACTTGTTCGAAGTACACTGCTCGTTACGCTAGCAAGCAATACAGCATGGTATGCCTTAGGCCTCTAGTTGGTATGTCTTACGTAGGTCTCTAGTTGGTACGCCTTAGGTTTCTAGTTGGTATGCCTTAGGTCTCTAGTTGGTATGCCTTAGGTCTCTAGTTGGTATGCCTTAGGTCTCTAGTTGGTATGCCTTAGGTCTCTAGTTAGTATGCCTTAGGTCTCTAGTTGGTATGCCTTAGGTCTCTAGTTGGTATGCCTTAGGTTTCTAGTTGGTGTGTCTTAGGTCTCTAGTTGGTATGTCTTAGGTCTCTATTTGGTGTGTCTTAGGTCTCTAGTTGGTATGCCTTAGGGCTCTAGTTGGTATGCCTTAGGTCTCTAGTTGGTATGTGTTAAGTCTCTAGTTAATGTGTCTTAGGTCTCTAGATAGTGTGTCTAAGGTCTATAGTTGGTGTGTATTAGGTCTCTAGTTGGTGTGTCTTAGGTCTCTAGTTGGTGTGTCTTATGTTTCTAGTTGGTGTGTCTAAGGTCTATAGTTGGTGTGTCTTAGGTCTCTAGTTGGTATGCCTTAGGTCTCTAGTTGGTATATCGTAGGTCTCTAGTTGGTATGTCTTAGGTCTCTAGTTGGTGTGCCTTAGGTCTCTAGTTGGTATGCCTTAGGTCTCTAGTTGGTATGTATTAGGTCTCTAGTTGGTATGCCTTAAGTCTCTAGTTGGTATGTATTAGGTCTCTAGTTGGTGTGTTTTAGGTCTCTAGTTGATGTGCCTTAGGTGGTCTCTAGTTGGTATGTCTTAGGTCTCTAGCTGGTGTGTCTTATGTTTCTAGTTGGTGTGTCTAAGGTCTATAGTTGGTTTGTCTTTGGTCTCCAGTTGGTGTGTCTTAGGTTTCTAGTTGGTGTGTATTAGGTCTCTAGTTGGTGTGTCTTAGGTTTCCAGTTGGTGTGTCTTAGGTTTCTAGTGGGTGTGTGTGTCTTAGGTCTCTAGTGGGTGTGTGTGCCTTAGGTCTCTAGTTGGTGTGTCTTATGTTTCTAGTTGGTGTGTCTAAGGTCTATAGTTGGTGTGTCTTAGGTCTCTAGTTGGTGTGTCTTAGGTCTCTAGTTGGTGTGTCTTATGTTTCTAGTTGGTGTGTCTAAGGTCTATAGTTGGTGTGTCTTAGGTCTCTAGTTGGTATGTCTTAGATCTCTAGTTGGTGTGTTTTAGGTCTCTAGTTGGTATGCCTTAGCTGGTCTCTAGTTGGTATGTCTTAGGTCTCTAGTTGGTGTGTCTTAGATCTTTAGTTGGTGTGTCTTATGTTTCTAGTTGGTATGTCTATGGTCTATAGTTGGTGTGTCTTAGGTCTATAGTTGGTGTGTCTTAGGTTTCCAGTTGGTGTGCCTTAGGTCTCTAGTTGGTGTGTCATAGGTCTCTAGTGGGTGTGTGTGTCTTAAGTCTAAAGTTGACGTGTCTCAGGTCTCTAGTTGGAGTGTCTTAGGTCTACAGTTGGTGTGTCTTAGGTATATAGTAAGTGTGTCTTAAGTCTCTAGTTGGTGTGTCTTAGGTCTCTAGTTGGTGTGTCTTAGGTCTCTCATTGGTGTGTTATAGGTCTATACTTGGTACGTTTTAGGTCTCTAGTTGGTGTGTCTTAGGTCTCTAGTTGGTGTGTCTTAGGTCTCCAGTTGGTGTGTCTTAAGTCTCTAGTTGGTGTGTCATAGGTCTATACTTGGTACGTCTTAGGTCTCTAGTTGGTGTGTCTTAGGTCTCTAGTTGGTGTGTTTAAGGTCTATAGTTGGTATGTCTTAGGTCCCTAGTTGGTGTGTCTTAGGTCTCTAGTTGGTGTGTTTAGGTCTATAGTTGGTGTGTCTTAGGTCTCTAGTTGGTGTGTCTTAAGTCTCTAGTTGGTGTGTCATAGTTCTATACTTGGTACGTCTTAGGTCTCTAGTTGGTGTGTCTTAGGTCTCTTGTTGGTGTGTCTTAAGTATCTAGTTGGTATGTCTAAGGTCCCTAGTTGGTATATCTTAGGTCTCTAGTTGGTGTGTTTAAGGTCAATAGTTGGTATGTCTTAGGTCTCTAGTTGGTGTGTCTTAGGTCTCTAGTTGGTGTGT
>SDVV010040052.1:0-10570 GCA_016164225.1 Gammarus roeselii | reverse complement strand
TTATATATATATTTATATTTACTTCCTGTGTCGGTCATAATGAGGTGAAATTACCCAACCCCTTGTTAGCCCAGTGTCATCTACTAAGCTTCCCCTACATCGACAGACCAACTACCGGAGCTCTGCCGTCACATCCTGCCCCGCCGGCAGAGGGGGTGAAGGTACAGATCAGGATCCCTCAGCTCCTTCTAGTGGCGGTAACAATCACCAGGTGCCCTTCTCGACCCCATCACCGTTGACCGCGCGCACAGTAGCCCAGGACAGAAGATCGCGAGCAGGAGGCAACAGTCTCGCATCTAACTACAACAACAACAACAACAACAACAATAACAATGCTGATAATGCCATCAGGTAACACCAGTGTTGTGTAATTGAATCAGACCAGACGTAGGTTGATCGTTCTCTCATGTAGGTCTAGGCCTTTCATGGAGGATCTCGTTTGTTTAGGTTTTATTATAGTTAGCTAATAGGTTAATAATCAAGGACTAGGTTGCCCAAGAACCTCATTTGCTATAGCTTATTCAAATCTGTTTGTAATCATTTACTGATTTGCACTAAATAGTCACCTATGAACAACTACAATCTTGTTTCAAGAAACTGTTTCCTAATGTTCCTTGGCTTAATAGCCTTGAGTTCCAGCTGATTTATTGATAGCTACCGTACTATACCAATCAAAATAAATTTTATGATAACAGGCTGTGTAATAGCTGACTAGCTTTGTATTTGCTAATTTAATCAACTATCACTCTATTTTGCCATATCAAGTGATGTCATTGCTATCATTAAAGGAGGAGTGTGGATGCAGCAGCTGGACAGGTTATCATATGAAACCCGTTCTTAACATTGCCTTTTTAATACCAATTGAGTAGTTTGCTACTCTGTTAGCCTGCTGGGTCCTTTGTAAAACTGTAGGATGGGTTAGCTAGGCAAAATTCAATGGAAGTAACGTTTATACGAACAAATAAATGTAGAACCATAACATTGAAATATTATATTTAGCTACACATTTTTCATGATATAAAGGTGCTGTACTCGCGACCAGGAGGTGTCCCATCTCACTGGCGTCTTACTTTTCCACTGCGTCAGCTAGGATGACTGAAGTCATGACAGCTACTAACCTCCAAGAGTGGAGGGGAGGCAGCATACTCCAAAAATTTTCTGTTCGATGACGTCGCAGTCGGTAGTGTCTGGGCTAAAGCAGTATATGTGTGTCAGGCACATGCTTGCGTCAAAGTGGCAGGCATCATAAACCAGTGGCTGCCCGGCGCTCCTGTTTAAGTGCATATACTTGTACTACCTTTAAACCTGGAAACGACTTAAGTTTTATTAAACCTTTTTTCCCAGATTGCCAGCTTCTGAAGAAGATCTCAAGGAGGATAAGGTGCGTTGTTTCCCCGTGGGCATGAAGTTCCAATCAAAAATTCTAATGTTTCCAATGGAGATTGTTTTATAAATGGCTAAATGATGTAGTTTGTTGGCTACTTTTTTAGCTACCACATGTAGCTAGATGGGATCAAATGAAGAGCAGGTATATAGACTCCCTGGTAGAATTGAAACGTATCAGATGAAATTTTTGCAATTTGCTAAGTACACCCAATGTAGATAGGATCAAATAAAGATCGGGTAGCTAGACTCCCTGGTAGAATTGAAACGTATCAGATGAAATCTTAGCAACTTGCTAAGTACACCCAGCTAGTTACCTTTAGCTCTGCAGATTTTTCCAAAACTATTAGGTTGTCCTGCCATGACCGGTGTTGTTTGAACACCTTGCTGCGTTAATCTATTACTTAACAAGTTTGATTGTTCTCAAAGCCCAAGTGTTGTGCGAGTCATTAAAGTTTTTGTGATTGGATTTGGCACACATGTGGCAGTGACTGCCTTTGCCCAATGTATGAGCTACTTGCTTATATGCTGTAGCTATATATGTATACTTCGGAAGTGTTGTTGAACGGAAGAGAACTTTAGCTATCAGTGATTCAATTTATAGAAAGGTGCTGGCACACATTTTAACCCTTTAAAAGGTAAACTGGGTTCTATTTGGGGCTCGTCCGGATCGTGAGCCAATTTGAAACACATTTCAGCCAAGGACTTGGATGCTTTTGCTGGTTTTGCTGTATCGTTGCATCTTGAGCAGCGGAGCACCCTGCCTACCCCTCACACAACCCGTTTCACTATGGGTCTGTCAAATACATGGGTGCGTTTCAAAGCCACATCAAACTCATTTAATAGCATTCTCCACTCACTTATATCTCTTGCTCATTCTCTCGCCTCTTCCCACTAGCTGCTACTTTTATTTTAGTCCTTCCTTAACTGTGGTCGAAATTGAGTTAGTTCTCTATTTTAAATGTTTTAAGACGGGGAAATATTTGTTTAGAGTAACGGGGGAAATTATTGGTCAGTTTCCATCCTCGTTACTCGCAGGCCCGGGCGCTGTACATTCGCGGCGTGGAGCTGGAGCGCGCAGGCCAGCTGTACGAGGCCATACAGCAGTACCGGCGGGCCATGCAACTCGTGCCGGACATCGAGACCATTGCTCTGCAGCAGACGGCGGGTGAGCGACGGGCTGCCTATTGGTGTTCAGTACGGGTTTGACTGACAGAAGGGCTTGTGAATAACTATTCTAGCATAAAGTGAACCAATTGGCCTGCTAGCTAATTGTATGTTAGTAGAACTACAATGCTCGTCTGTTTTTATTTGTTTATTATCCTTGTGCTATCATATCGGCATTCGAATGGGTAGCGTGTCGTTTTTTTTTACAATACACTTCTCGACATGGAAAGCTGAATATTGTAGGTGCGATGGTACCTGACCACGAGAGAGAAATTAAATTCAGTTTTTTAGTTCATAAGTTTATCATGTATATAATTCTATTCCCAAATCATGTTCATTTATAACATCTACTTCTACTAGCCCGTTATGAGAAACATGATTGTTTCCCTGTATTGGGCAACGTCTGTTTCATGTATCATCTTGCTCGTGGTCTACGAACACAGCTATGCACTTGTGTGCGGGCCTATCACTGTTGTAAAATCTTTCTCATAAAAAAATCAATGACTGATTGTCAAAATGTATGAAAGCCGTGCACTACATAATAACTTACAAAGGCTGACACTCGAACTCCGTCGGTAATGAGCCCACCTCATCTTACCTACTTACGCAGCCTCTCTATGCTCAGACTCCGAGGACGAGAGCGGCAGTGACTGCGAGGACGGCCAGTCGCCCGAACTGGGGGGAGGAGGTCTGTATGGCCAGCTGACTGCTCTAATAGCCCCGTCTGCCCCCGTGTGCCAGCCTCTCTACCAGCAGCAGGTGAGGGTACAGGCTATTTATAAGATATTCAGATCTACCAACTGGCCATAGCTGAATCATTCGCTAACTATCTGGCTACCTAATTTCAAAATCATTTGCGAAATAGAGCACATCTGATATTTCCCGGCCTTGATAATTCCATTTGACTGCTCATTGGTCAGAGGGCGTAGCTAACTTTATCAAACAAACTTTCTATTGCTCATGTTCACCTTTAAAAAAGTTCTAGCTCCTTCCCTCGTGACTACTATCACAATAGCTGTTGCACACCGGTCCAGATTTTCTACCTTTCGAGCGGCTAATAGCTAACATCCAAGTTATGCTCTTTCATGCAACCTTTTTCTACGACTCGTCTTCTTTTTCTGCACTACAATCTAGTTGTTACCATTCTTTGAGATTCCTGACGTTTTGGCGCCAGAAGGACATAAACTCCAGTGCACTAGAAAGCCGTGGCACTCTAATCTAATCTTTAAGATTCCCTATACTGACTGTAGATCATCTCATGCATGGGATCTCCGTTTCCTGCCTCTTCTTCCCATCAGCTTGTATTGGGTTACTTACAGTGCCCCGGTGCCTTAGGGACGACTAATTCGTGATACTCTGTAGTAGAGTATGTTGATTGATAACGCTCCTTACTACCACGCGTGGAGTGCTGAGACCATGTAGCCTCAGCACCTTAGGAGTTATTGAACCTTCTGTGGCACCCGTGCCTACCTTTGACATTCGCTGCGTAAAAGACATCGACTCTTAGCTATTGCTCTAATTTGTTCTAGTCTGGTTTGGACGGCTTTGTGACCTGTTCACAATAGTTGATGTAGACTTCCTTTGGGAAGTAGCTATAGGTTGCTGGCTTCAACCTTGCTGACTCAGAATGGGACGGGTCTCTTTATGGGAAAAGGATGGCTTAAACAAAGTGTTCAAATGAGTCGCTCTAGTTTGAGAAAGGTGCTCCTACGAGTGCCTTTGAGTAAGATGAAGTTCATGGCCCTACCTTAAAGTGTTGTCTCTGTTTCAGGCGGTGCACCTTAGCGCTCTGCCCCGCGAGATCCTGGAGCAAGTGTTGTGCTGGGTGGTAGGCGGTGACCTTGACATTAGGTCCCTACACGCCACGGCCGCCACCTGCCGAGGGCTGTACATGGTGACAATGGCAGAGACGTTGTGGAAGAAGGCCTGCATCAAGTGAGGCGGGACACGGCACTGTGTGGCTAAAACATGAAATGTTGAGATGTCTACTATGCTCGACCTCTCATGGTGGGTTGAAAGAAAATCAGTCCATTGAGTGAGGCGTTGGGATCGAGCCCCAAGTTGAGGAGGATATT
Source organism: Gammarus roeselii (assembly GCA_016164225.1). NCBI lineage: Eukaryota > Metazoa > Arthropoda > Malacostraca > Amphipoda > Gammaridae > Gammarus > Gammarus roeselii. The sequence goes on along the minus strand of SDVV010040052.1, from coordinate 5,945 downwards.
CTCCCTCTGGGAAGGCAGAAGAAGAATGAGTGAGACGCGGCACGACGCTTGCATGCATAGCCACTGCTGGGAAAAATTCTGTATCTAGATACTTATCCCGTTACATACCGTAGTCAATTTATCTATCATGTTGATCAGTCATGTTAACTAGAACAAAGACCTGGCCATACTTTTCAGCGTTAAAGGGCTATGTTTCTCTATTTGGTATATTCGACTCGTCCGTACCTGTAGCCATCAAAGTACAGTATCGTTTCTGACATGGATTAGATTAGAGTGCCAAGGCTTTCTAGTGCACTGTAGTCAATGTCCTGATAATATTCTTGTTCTAGTAAGCTAACGGAGCAGGCGAGAAACCGTCGAATTAGGCTGTGACTAATTTATTATGGAGTACTACAATGGAGGCCGCCGTGGCCGAGAGGCCGCCGTGGCCGAGTGGTTAGCGTATCCGACTGCAGTGTCAGCCTCTGGTGCTGCATGTCGCGAGTTCGAGCCTCGGCAGGGACACGGCGGTCTTGTGGCGGGGAGATTGGGCGCCTCCCCCCTCGGTGTCTGCCTAACTTAGCCACCCCCTTAACTAGGGGGAAACGGCTGTATGTCTATACATACATACAATGGATTATCTGTCATTTTTTATAGGTATTGTGATGAAGTAGGAAAAGCACCTGGTTGGGACGACGTTTCTACGAGGGCCTAAAAAGGGGTTCAGTGAGGGTAGTCGGATGGTTGGTGAAATTACTAACTCGTTGTTTTGTGTTGGGCGTGATGCTAGTTGATTGGCGCAGAGTCCTGCTGTCTACGGGTCGATTCGTATTCTTTCTATTGGGTCGAGGCTTATTCTTTTGGCTCTTGATCCCAGTTTCAGTATGTGTCGAGATGGCCTTCACCCGCATTTTCAGAGGAACTGTGATGATTAGCTCTCCCTCCCTCTTCGTTTAATTTTCCAAATTAAAAGTCAATGAATACACGTACAGTCCCTGATGCCCGGAGCAAATCACTACTTTTTCGAATGTTCAAGGTCAAAGCCCTCACTATTCCTCTGAATTATAGACCTGTAAGCTTGGTATCGGTTCGCTGTTAATCATATTTAGGATATTTGTATCCCGATTGACTATCTTGCAAGCAAAAATATTTTGTCATCTCATCAGTACTGTTAACCGACGATGATGTCGGGAGGTGGATCGATAAAGGACATATATGTTGTGAATCTCATTATAGCTACTTGAATTTTCAAAGGCATTTGATGTGGTGAGTCACGCTACGCTCCTGTCTAAGCTGGAATCCTTGGGTGTTACATGTAAATCTTAGCTGGACCGTATCTCGGCATTTATCTTCGACAGAGATAAGCGTTTTTGTGAGTGTCAGCACGAGCAGTTCAGTTATTATGATGAGGGTCGTAACTTGAAAAAGGAAAGGATGTATGCTGGGTCTTCATGGATTGGAAAAGGGCCCTCCGATAAGGTCGACTGGGAGGCGCTATGGTGGGTGCTGTGTTTGTATATGGAGTTGGAGGAAATTTGTTGAAGAGGGTTCAGAAGTTCTATGTCAGCAGCCTAGCGCTTGTCAGAGTGGGGAACTATGTGAGTGCTTGGTTCCCAGTGAAGCGGAGCTGAGACGAGGTTGCGTAATGGCTCCTTGGCGGTTCTATGGCTATATGGATGAAGTTGTCAGGGAGGTGATCGAGAATCTAATGGGTCGAGGTTTGGAGCTGTTCGGCACAAATGGGCGGAGTTGGCAGTGGAGTTAAGTTACTTTTTGCGGATGATACGGCACTTGTGTGTGAGAGACGGAAGCTGCTAGTAAACTTGGGTATAAATCAAGTAATGAGATGTTCTAGGAATGTCGGTGTGAGCAGAATAAGTGTCCGCCTAATTATAGAGATTTTGGAGGACGTTCAGTGTTTAGAGTATCTGGGCTCCTATGTGGACAAGACTAAACTTGTGGATACCAATGTGAAGTCTGAGTGAAGAAAGGTTGTAATGTGTGGGGTTTACTGAAGAGTGTTATGAACTGTAAGATATTGGGTATGGAAGCAAAGAGAGGGTTGAATAAGGGGGTGGTTGTCCCAACTGTGCTCAACTGGGCGGAAACTTGGAAGGCGAGACCAGAAAAAAAGGTTGATTATTTTCGGAATGAAATGTTTGAGAGACATGACTGATGTGACGCTGAGGGACTGGATCATTAATGAGGTTTGCTGGCATTAGAATTGGGATAGCGGGGAAATTAGAGGATAGATTAGGTTAAAGTCTTCTGAAGTGGCAAATACTTCGGTGAGGACGGACAATGGGATATTGGTGAAATGGGTGATAGAAGCGGAGGTTATTGAGCGTAGGCCTTTAGGAAAACTAAAGTTTAGCTGGATTGATGGCATGGAGTTTGCCTTGGAATAGGGAGAGGGGGCTCGACAATTATGAGGTAACAGGAGTGAACTAGTGAAGGCTGTCAAGTCCTGCTACTGACCCGGAGTGTGGGTGGCGGAGTCCTGGACGGACCCTTTGACGCATAAGAGCTTAATTTTGATTTTTGTAGGAGTGCATAATCGGAATGTGAGGGGCTTCTTGCCGCAGGTTCGGCCTCGCGGTTGTATTAAAATGAATAGCTAGATTATATTTGACTATACACAAATAATTCGAGATTTTGAAACATATGCTGAGCCTACTTTCCAGTCTTGCTGCATCTCTCCTCACTGAAACCTGTCGCTGTCTGCAGGGTGTGGGGTAAGGGCTGCAGTCTGGGGGACGATGCTCCTTCCTCGCCGCCCGCGTCGAGGGAGGGCATTACCTACGGCAACAGCTGGCGAAGGATGTTCCTCACCCGGCCTCAGCCGCGCTATAACGGCTGCTACATCTCGAAGACCTCTTACTTCAGGTGACTCATCAGGTCTTGATCCTTTCCCATGACCTAGGCAGTCGCTCTCCTCCCTCTCCTGAATGAAACTGAAGCTTGCTAATTGTTAATGTGTCTGGCATAGACTGTGCGCTAACCTCCTTTCTCGCTCTGAACTAATCCAGTACACCGCAACACTCTAATCTAGCAACCCTGGTCCCTTTGATCTAACCCAACATCTCTCGTCACTCGTATCTAATCTAGCAACCCTGGTCCCTTTGATCTAACCCAACATCTCTCGTCGCTCGTATCTAATCCAGCGACCCTGGTCCCTTTGATCTAACCCAACATCTCAGTCGCTCTTATCTAATCTAGCTACCCTGGTCCCTCTGATCTAACCCAACATCTCTCGTCGCTCTTATCTAATCTAGCAACCCTGGTCCCTCTGATCTAACCCAACGTCTCTCGTCGCTCGTATCTAATCTAGCAACCCTGTTCCCTCGGATCTAACCCAACATCTCTCGTATCTCATCTAGCAACCCTGGTCCCTTCGATCTAACCCAACATCTCTCGTCGCTCATATCTAATCTAGCAACCCTGGTCCCTCTGATCTAACCCAACATCTCTCGTTGTTCTTATCTAATCTAGCAACCCTGGTCCCTCTGATCTTACCCAACATCTCCCGTCGCTCGTATCTAATCTAGCAACCCTGGTCCCTCTGATCTAACCCAACATCTCTCGTCGCTCGTATCTAATCAAGCAACCCTGGTCTCTTTGATCTAACCCAACATCTCTCGTCACTCTTATCTAATCTAGCAACCCTGCTCCCTTTGATCTAACCCAACATCTCTCGTCGCTCGTATCTAATCTAGCAACCCTGGTCCCTTTGATCTAACCCAACATCTCTCGTCGCTCTTATCTAATCTGGCAAACCTGGTCCCTTTGATCTATCCCAACATCTCTCGTCGCTCGTATCTAATCTAGCAACCCTGGTCTCTTTGATCTAACCCAACATCTCTCGTCGTTCTTATCTAATCTAGCAACCCTGGTCTCTTTGATCTAACCCAACATCTCTCGTCGCTCTTATCTAATCTAGCAACCCTGGTACCTTTGATCTAACCCAACATCTCTCGTCGCTCGTATCTAATCTAGCAACCCTGGTCCCTCTGATCTAACCCAACATCGCTCGTATCTAATCTAGCAACCCTGGTCCCTCTGATCTAACCCAACATCTCTCGTCGTTCTTATCTAATCTAGCAACCCTGGTCCCTCTGATCTAACCCAACATCTCCCGTCGCTCGTATCTAATCTAGCAACCCTGGTCCCTCTGATCTAACCCAACATCTCTCGTCGCTCGTATCTAATCAAGCAACCCTGGTCCCTTTGATCTAACCCAACATCTCTCGTCACTCTTATCTAATCTAGCAACCCTGGTCCCTTTGTTCTAACCCAACATCTCTCGTCGCTCGTATCTAATCTAGCAACCCTTGTCTCTTTGATCTAACCCAACATCTCTCGTCGCTCTTATCTAATCTACCAACCCTGGTCCCTTTGATCCAACCCAACATCTCTCGTCGCTCGTATCTAATCTAGCAGCCCTGGTCCCTTTGATCTAACCCAACATCTCTTGTCGCCTTATCTAATCTAGCAACCCTGGTCCCTTTGATCTAACCCAACATCTCTCGTCGCTCTTATCTAATCTGGCAAACCTGGTCCCTTTGATCTAACCCAACATCTCTCGTCGCTCGTATCTAATATAGCAACCCTGGTCTCTTTGATCTAACCCAACATCTCTCGTCGTTCTTATCTAACCTAGCAACCCTGGTCCCTCTGATCTAACCCAACATCTCTCATCGCTCTTATCTAATCTGGCAACCCTGGTCCCTTTGATCTAACCCAACATCTCTCGTCGCTCTTATCTAATCTAGCAACCCTGGTCCCTTTGATCTAACCCAACATCTCTCGTCGCTCGTATCTAATCAAGCAACTCTTGACGCTCCAATCTAATCTAGCAACCATTGTCATGCTAATCTAATCTAGCAACCATTGTCATGCTAATCTAATCTAGCAGTAATTGGCATGCTAATCTAATCTAGCAACCATTGTCATGCTAATCTAATTTAACAACCATTGGCATGCTAATCTAATGTAACAACCATTGTCATGCTAATCTAATCTAACAACCATTGTCATGCTAATATAATCTAACAACCATTGTCATGCTAATCTAACAACCATTGCCATACTAATATAATCTAACAACCATTGTCATGCTAATCTAATATAGCAACCATTGTCATGCTAATCTAATATAGCAACCATTGTCATGCTAATCTAATATAGCAATTAATTGGCTTGGTAGTGCGAGGGTGTTTATACCAAACGTAATGAATTTGGTACTTAAGTAGAGTAAATGTAAGGAGATGTCAGTTTGAGAAAACAGTCGTTTCAAAAATGATAACTGGAGAGAAACTGACCCTTTTTCTCAATCATAAGTCATTAATTGGTTAGATGTTGATATCTGGGGTCAAATTTCGTGAAGTTGATTAGCACCATATCCATCAGTAAGTGGATACTCAGTAATCTTAATCCCTGTAGTCTGTGTGGATTCAACATTATAGTGCACTCTTTGCTCGAAATATTCCGAAAGTAATGCACCTAATTTTGTAAATTCTATTTATTGTTTACAGGTCGGGCGAGTGTAACTTTCACGACCAGAACTACCAGCCGTGGCATTTGGTGTGCTACTATCGCTTTATCAGGTAAGTGTGGCGTAGCGACTACCCAGCCTGTGTGGCGTGGTGACAGCCTTACCTGTGTGCCGTAGCGACTACCCAGCCTGTGTGGCGTGGTGACAGCCTTACCTGTGTGGCGTGGTGACAGCCTTACCTGTGTGGTGTAGCGACTACCCAGCCTGTGTGGCGTGGTGACAGCCTTACCTGTGGGGCGTACCGACTACCCAGCCTGTGTGGCGTGGTGACAGCCTTACCTGTGTGCCGTAGCGACTACCCAGCCTGTGTGGCATGGTGACAGCCTTACCTGTGTGGCGTAGCGACTACCCAGCCTGTGTGGCGTGGTGACAGCCTTACCTGTGTGGCGTAGCGACTACCCAGCCTGTGTGG
>SDVV010040051.1:0-10570 GCA_016164225.1 Gammarus roeselii | reverse complement strand
TCAAGAGTTATATCAGTGTATACCTACAAGACTCACAATCATATAAGGACACATCAAGAGTTATATCAGTGTTACCTACAAGACTCACAATCATATAACGACACATCAAGAGTTATATCAGTGTATACCTACAAGACTCACAATCATATAACGACACATCAAGAGTTATATCAGTGTATACCTACAAGACTCACAATCATAAAAGGACACATCAAGAGTTATATCAGTGTATACCTACAAGACTCACAATCATATAACGACACATCAAGAGTTATATCAGTGTATACCTACAAGGCTCACAATCATATAACGACACATCAAGAGTTATCACAATTGGCGTACGATGTCTCAGGCACAGCCGTTACTGCAAAGAAATGTTATCCCGCAACACTTGAGTATTACCTGAGTACACTTGCAATAAGGGTACAGTCCGTCGAATAAGGTGATGATTAGGGGTCAGACATTGTAATTAGACTTGGTAACTCGTCATGGTCATCGTGAACAGACAATAGTGTGCAAAAATGGGGACATATCATGGTGATCAGATATAGTGACAGACAGAGTAACAAATCATGGCCACCAGACACAGTAAACAGACAGGGTAACAAATAATGGGCATCAGACACAGTGAACAGACAGGGTAACAAATCATGGCCATCAGACACAGTGAACAGACAGGGTAACAAATCATGGCCATCAGACACAGTGAACAGACAGAGTAACAAATCATGGCCACCAGACACAGTGAACAGACAGGGTAACAAATCATGGCCATCAGACACAGTGAACAGACAGAGTAACAAATCATGGCCATCAGACACAGCAAACAGACAGAGAAACAAATCATGGCCATCAGACACAGTGAACTGACAGGGTAACAAATCATGGCCATCAGACACAGTGTACAAACAGGGTAACAAATCATGACCATCAGACACAGTGAACAGACAGGGTAACAAATCATGGCCATCAGACACAGTGTACAGACAAGGGTAAGAAATCATGACCATCAGACACATTGAACAGACAGGGTAACAAATCATGGCGATCAGACACAGTGAACAGACAAGGGTAACAAATCATGGCCATCAGACACAGTGAACAGACAGGGTAACAAATCGTGGCCATCAGACACATTGAGCAGACAGGGTAACAAATCATGGCCATCAGACACAGTGAACAGACAGGGTAACAAATCATGGCCATCAGACACAGTGAACAGACAAGGGTAACAAATCATGGCCATCAGACACAGTGAACAGACAGGGTAACAAATCGTGGCCATCAGACACAGAGAACAGACAAGGGTTATCTTTCCTCAAATTTATTTTCAAAATTCTCTGCCTCAGTCGCTTACTCTGTGTGTGGTAAAACGTGGTTCGCTGCACACTCAGTAATCCGGAACCACAAACGCAGCCCCCAACACCACCCAAGAACGCCTAACACCACCCAACTCCCCCAACACCACCCAAAAGAAAGTGCAGTTAAATAAACTTCCCGAAAAAAAAAAACAGATGTCCCGTTCTCTGTTCAAAACGAAACTGGAATAGCGAAGAGAAAAATGCACAAAAACTGCAGCACCCCCGAACGTGTCCTAAACCCGTTAGCACCTGGAATGACGGGTCGGTGTTCCAGGACCGACCTCACGAAGCAGTAGCTGTGGTCACACCACCGTTACAGGTCTCGATAGCATCAGAGCAGACACGCCTCACCTGGCATCCCGGCCCGGGCAGGGGAGGGGAGCCGTTGTCTAATTGTCGTTGTTAAGGAATCATATTTCGGCTAATTGCCAGACTCGTTCACGAGCGCTGGTTGAGAGCCGCGAAGAGCGACGCTTGAGTGGAACTCGTTCACGAGCGAGGCTTGGGTGGAACTCGTTCACGAGCGCTGCTTGAGAGCCGCGAAGAGCGACGCTTGAGTGGAACTCGTTCACGAGCGAGGCTTGGGTGGAACTCGTTCACGAGCGCTGCTTGAGAGCCGCGAAGAGCGACGCTTGAGTGGAACTCGTTCACGAGCGAGGCTTGGGTGGAACTCGTTCACGAGCGCTGCTTGAGAGCCGCGAAGAGCGACGCTTGAGTGGAACTCGTTCACGAGCGAGGCTTGGGTGGAACTCGTTCACGAGCGCTGCTTGAGAGCCGCGAAGAGCGACGCTTGAGTGGAACTCGTTCACGAGCGAGGCTTGGGTGGAACTCGTTCACGAGCGCTGCTTGAGAGCCGCGAAGAGCGACGCTTGAGTGGAACTCGTTCACGAGCGAGGCTTGGGTGGAACTCGTTCACGAGCGCTGCTTGAGAGCCGCGAAGAGCGACGCTTGAGTGGAACTCGTTCACGAGCGAGGCTTGGGTGGAACTCGTTCACGAGCGCTGCTTGAGAGCCGCGAAGAGCGACGCTTGAGTGGAACTCGTTCACGAGCGAGGCTTGGGTGGAACTCGTTCACGAGCGAAGACTCAAGAAAACAGGAAAAATTCGTTCACGCGCAACCTGATCTTGTAACCCCATTTTTCATAGGTGCCAAATAATGACTGGTCCCATGATTCAATCTGCCTATTGAGCGGTCGGTCCTTATCGGTCACACCAACTTCGTTACAACCCAAATAAATAACCAGTATTCACGCATTGTTTAATAACAGCTGACTGCCCATTCGATGGTCTAAAGCCTTATAGGTGCTCATGCTACCTTTATACTCAATCACTTGGCAACCTCTTGGTTGTTTTTCGGCGGTCACGACGGGCGACTGCATTCCTCGGCTGTATCAGTGGCGGCGTAGGAATGCCCCCGATGATCGGCGATAATCGGCGCTGATCGCCCAAACACGCCGCAGGGGAACACACCGAGGCAGGCAGTTTACTGCATGGCGAAGCGTGTGATAAGGAAACTTACGATGAAGCATTGTTGTTGGACGTAACGTTACAGTTGACTGTAACTGTCAGGGAGACCAATGGGTTTGCAGCAGTGGAAGGGGGCCAACCTACGAAGCAATGGACGTAACGTTACAGTGACCTAACTGTCAGGGAGACCACTCAACACCGACGGCCACTCAACACAGAAGTACTCAATTATTCTACTGCTTCTTACCGACGTTTTGTAATTTGATTGATGAGATCGTGCTCGTGTTATGAAGCCACACCTTTACCCATCGTCCCCGGGCAGGGTTGAGGTGCGATTGTAGGTATGTGTCTTCTACGCGATAAAAGAAAATTCCCATTTTTCCTTCACAGTCCGCCTTTCTCGACTCATTCCTCCAGAATCCAGGTTTTACTCTGAAGTGTATTGATTACATTGGTCATTCAATGGTATACCAATAGCAATACTCTAAAGTGTGTTAATCACATTAATCATTCAATGGTATGCCTACCAATACCAGTACTCAGTAAACCTACTTCATGTCAGTGCCGATTATTTGTCGAAAATACAACCAGAAATGCAGCCTGTGATTTATAGAAGCCACCTGGTGAGCAAGGTACCGCAGGGTGACCCCAGTTTGTGAGCCAGGGATCGCAGGGGACCTCAGCTGGTGAGCCAGGGACCGCAGGGTGACCCCTTTATAGGCGAGTCCTTTTTGCCCCCTGAGCCCAGACAGGCTGAAGGACTTTAATGGACTGAGCAAGGCGTGCGTGAATAAAACAAAAGTCATAAAAATTAGACTTTTTGTTGGACTGTTCTCTTATATTATTAATAATGATTATTAATAAAAGTAATCGAGCAAAAGAGCCCCCGATCAGCTGTGGAATGCGGCGGCCGAAGCGGAGACAGGATTGTTGACTGGAGGTCGGCTGCAAGGAAGCGGCCAAGTATCCCGGACCCTACATTTGGCGAAACAGTGATGGGGGCAGGACGCTACACCGCTTGGGGTATGGTGACGTATAGGGTGGGATGACGTATAATTTGGTGTGACGTATAGGGTGGGGTGACGTGGAATGTGGTGTAACGTACAGGATAGGGTGACGTATAATGTGGTGTGAAGTATAGGGTGTGGTGACCTATAATGTGGTGTGAAGTATAGGGTGGGGTGACGTATAATGTTGTGTGAAGTATAGAGTGGGGTGACGTATAATGTGGTGTGAAGTACAGGGTGGGGTGACGTATAATGTGGTGTAACATATAGGGTGGGGTGACGTGTAATGTGGTGTGAAGTATAGGGTGGGGTGGCGTATAATGTGGTGTGAAGTATGGGGTGGGGTGACGCGTAATGTGGTGTGAAGTATATAGTGGAGTGACGTAAAATGTGGTGTTTCATATAGGGTGGGGTGACGTATAATGAGGTGTGAAGTATAGGGTGGGGTGACGTATAATGTTGTGTAACGTATAGGGTGAGGTGACGTATATTGTGGTGTGAAGTATAGGGTGGGGTGACGTATAATGTGGGGTGAAGTATAGGGTGGGGTGACGTATAATGTTGTGTGAAGTACAGGGTGGGGTGACGTATAACGTGGTGTGACGTATGGGGTGGGGTGACGTACAATGTGGTGTGACGTATAGGGTGGGGTGACGTATAATGTGGTGTAATGTATACGGTGAGGTGAGGTATAATGTGGTGTGAAGTATAAGGTGGGGTGACGTTTAATATGGTGTGAAGTATAGGGTGGGTGACGTATAATGTGGTGTGAAATATAGGGTGGGGGGACGAATAACGTGGTGTGACGTATAGGGTGGGGTGACATTTAATGTGGGGTGACGTATAGGGTGGGGTGACGTATAATGTGGTGTGAAGTATTGGGTGGGGTGACGTATAATGTGGTGTGAAGTATAGGATGAGGTGACGTATAACGTGGTGTGACGTATGGGGTGAGGTGACGTATAATGTGGTGTGACGTATAGGGTGGGGTGACGTATAACGCGGTGTGACGTATGGGGTGGGGTGACGTATAATGTGGTGTGACGTATAGGGTAGGGTGACGTAATCGCTGATGAAGCACACATCAACACCGACACGACCTTCGCTCTACAGAAGGCGTCGTCTGCCAATATTGCGATAGTAAAGCGTGAATCTTGATCAATTTGTGTTGCGGTCACCAACACTTGAGGCTAGGAGAGTCGTAAAAAAAATATAATGATTCTTATTTTCCGTATCGTGAGCTAATCGAAAGACCTCTTAGTTCTAAGCACCTAGTGAACCAAGCTCAGCCCAGTATTCATTAGTGGTTGAGTGTCTATATATGAGTATATATATGTTCACATGAGTTTTATATTGATGCGAGCGATTGATCAGACACCAGGATCGAAGCCCGGCCATCCAATACCGAGACAAACTCTCTGGCACTGAACCAAGATGGATGATATGAATCTGTAATAATAGAAGGTAAGGGCATTCGTCTTATATTTAAGCAGGAGTTATCAAAATGACATATATCGACATTCTGCTGGAAATATTACGTTCCTCCCCGACTAAATGTCATATGTAAAGCCCCTCCCATTCTGCCCTGCCATGCATCCTACTTCCTTCCCATCCCTCACACAGCAGTTACTTACGCCTTCTTAACGACACAGATGTTACAGCTGTTATAAGACGAGGACTGTATGAAGACCTTCACCCCCAACCTCAGCTCAGAAAAATGATCTCCTAATTCCAGGTGGCCTCGTTACGACGTTACGAAATAAATTCGGACATATACCTAATTAGGTGGAAAAAACTTTTTAACATACACACTTCTCTCATACTTTTATTTCCCGTTCCTAATATCAGAGCAAGAAACAAGCAAGCTTTTTCCTTACTTTGACACCCCATCTCCAAGCCCCTTTCCCCTCCAAGCCTCCCCACCCCAATCTGTGTGTCTCACCAAGGGACGACCCGTAGGGGACGTGCCTAGTGGAGGACAGCATACCACAAATGTGAGATGAGTTCCTTGAACAGCTGCACTGAGAGCAGACTGGTAAGACCTACAGGGAACAAATATTAGTGGTTGCCAAAAAGGATTTTAAATAGTTGAAGCCAAGAAGAGTCTTAACTCCATCCCTATCACCCTAACAGGGAATAATCCCACGATGTTCCTTGGAAAATTCGCCAACAAGTCTTTAAACACACGCAGTGCATCTGCCAGGCTACTCTGAGAATAGCCAGCCTTAAAGTGCCTATAAAGGCATAGGCACTGAGGGCAGCCAGTTTCAAAGTGTCATTAAGAGCGTGGACACTAAGGTCAGCCAGTCCCACTTGCATTCCGATTCTAACTGCCCTTAGCCCTTAAGAGTTAGTGAAAACCTAGGCACTAAGAGTGCCATTCAAATCTAGGCACTAAGAGCAGCGAACACTGAAGTTCCATTTAATGCATTAGCACTAAGAAGAGCCAGTTCCAACGCCCCTAGACACTAAGGGCAGCTCATTGCAAAGTCATTACAACCCTAGGCACTCGAACAGCAATTCTCAAACAACTAATGAAAACATAAACACTGAAATCATCCAGCTGCAAAGTGCCATGGAAATCCTGGGCACTCAAGCAGACAATCTCAAACCGCTGTTAAAAAACTAAGTACTAAGGGCAGTCAACTCCAAATTGAAATTCAAAACCTAGACACAAAGGGCAGCCATCCACAAAATGACAGCCCAAAGGAATATGAACACAAAGTGCAGCTACTCCCGAAAGGTCTTTAGCCCCTAGACATTAAGAACAGTCAGCCCCAAAGTGCCATCAAAACCCTAAGCACTTAGTGCAGCAGTCTCAAAGTGCCATTACAAACCTAGGCAATAAGGTCAGTCAACCCCTAAGTGCCGACAAAAATTTAACCTCTAAGAGCAGCAAGATCCAAAACGTCAAATAAAGGCAACCCTGAGGGCAGTGAGCACAGAAATATTCTTAAAAGATAAGACACTGGGGACACAAGTACCAGCAGTGCACTTAAAGCCTTCACAGCAAGGACAACAACAAAGTACTTCTAACTACGGCGAGGACAACCTGCCGAAAGTGCTCCTGAAAGCCCGTCAGTCTGGGCTGTGGCTGCCATCAAACTGAGTCCCTTCCGCCAGCACATGCCATACATAGAGGAGGAGGGGAGCACAGGCGGGCACCAGCGAGGGCCTAGGGTAGGAGTGGGGGATTAGTGTGAGGGATAGGCCAAATAGAGGAAAGACCAGGATGGAGGGAGGCCGGATAGGAAACATCGGGATAGAGGAAACCCCGGTTGGTCGAACTAGGATAGGATGAGGAGTCTCGGGATAGAGAACCAAGTTAGGCGGACTAGGAAAGGATGGGGAGGCTCGGAATCGGAATAGAGAACCAAGTTAGGTGAGGAGGCTCGGGATAGAGAACCAAGTTAGGCGGAGTAGCATAGGATGGGGAGGCTCGGGGTAGAGAACCAAGTTAGGCTGACTAGGATAGGATGAGGAGTCTCGGGATAGAGAACCAAGTTAGGCTGACTAGGATAGGAGGAGGAGTCTCAGGATAGAGAACCAAATTAGGCTGTCTAGGATAAGATGGGAAGTAGCAAGATAGAGGATGACCTGGTTAGGTAAATACCAAGATGATAGGAGAACAGGCTGGTGGAAACAATGGGTTACTAGGCGATCGCGTTTGTGGGAATCAGGGAGGATAGCAGCCAAGGTGAAAAATATCACAAGGCAGAATACCAGACGATGGAAGACTAGACTTGTGAAAGAAACATGTTGAGGTCAAAGTAGTGGGATATTTCGAGAAACGTGAGACCTAAGATGATGATTTTAACATGGTAGATGAAATACCAGGATGAATGCGGGTACCAATAAGGAAAGAAAACGAGGTGCATGAAGAGATCATTATAGGGAAAGGAGACAAAAAAAACAGGGAAGGCGAGTGTGATGAGGACAGTCGTTGAGTGTCACGCCAATGTCAGTATACACTCCTGGCACGCCAGGCACGCTAGTCAACTACCGTGCCACAGGTGTTTGTGCTGCTGGCATTGTGGCTTCAGGAATGGCGTCACATAAAACGTCTTCTATAATCAGTTTAAGGAACGATAGAATATCACTAGTGCACTAGCCCTGTAAAGACGCAGTACAATGCTGCTACATCACTGGAATAATAAAACCTATTTCAATGTTTCTAGTACTGTTCTTTGTTCAGAGTTGACCGCAGCCAATGGAAAGAACGTCACTGGAACAAAAAAACATGTTTTAGGAGACAAAAATATTTGATGCTACGCGACTTGGATAAAACTTGAATAGAAAATTAGATTGAGTGCAACGTGACGACGCCCTGAAATTGCAATCTAAACCAAAGCCCATTTCCATCAGCAGATGGTTACCAAGAATTCCCACTGTCGTGTAATTCGGTCCATGCAGTAGCTCGAGCCTCCCTCCGCCGAGGCGGCCTCAACAAACCACGTCTCGAATTTACCAAGAGACACAGAGCGCTCCTGCAGTAATGAGGGGCCAACCCTCTTGAACGTAACCCTCTCGAGGGGCGGTTTCCTGTCCACACAAACACCGGGGGCGGACATCGGGGAAGAGGGACGAAAAGACGAATGGTTTAAAACAATACACAGACGACCGAATATACCCTGCCCTCTAAGAAAGACAACAACACAGCCAGACACAGCGTCCTTCATGCCACTTGTATTTATTAGGACACTCAAAGCTGCTCGATGATACCAATAAACGGTAATGCACTACATACGGTTGGTTCTCAACATACATTCAGACCCAATTTGTTTTTCTCAGACGGAGCTTAAAGGAATGAGATGTAATTGGTCCCTAAGACAATGGGCTACTGGAGCACACCGTTAAATGACTTGCCACTAAACGGTGTGTTCTTTGATGAGCAGCTTCCACGCCATGGACTACTTTAGGTTAGGTCGCAACATTAGAATCACATGGATGGGCTCAGACGACGGCAAAAACATAGTGCACCGGTTCAGTTTAACGGTCTATGCAGATCATGAAAGTAATGCAGATCATGAAAGTAATGCAGATCATGAAAGTAATGCAGGTGATGAAAGTAATGCAGGTGATGAAAGTAATGCAGGTGATGAAAGTAATGCATGTGATGAAAGTAATGCATGTGATGAAAGTAATGCAGGTGATGAAAGTAATGCAGATCATGAAAGTAATGCAAATTATGAAAGTAATTCAAATCATGAAAGTAATTTAGATGATGAAAGTAATGCAGATGATGAAAGTAATGCAGATGATGAAAGTAATGCAGGTGATGAAAGTAATGCAGGTGATGAAAGTAATGCAGATCATGAAAGTAATGCAAATGATGGAAGTAATGCAGATCATGAAAGTAATGCAGATGATGAAAGTAATGCAAATCATGAAAGTAATGTAGATGATGAAAGTAATGCAGATGATGAAAGTAATGCAGATGATGAAAGTAATGCATGTGATGAAAGTAATGCAGGTGATGAAAGTAATGCAGATCATGAAAGTAATGCAAATCATGACAGTAATGTAGATGATGAAAGTAATGCAGATGATGAAAGTAATGCAGATGATGAAAGTAATGCAGGTGATGAAAATAATGCAGATGATGAAAGTAATGCAGATGATGAAAGTAATGCAGATCATGAAAGTAATCACATAAGGATTGATGCGAGCAAGGGATTAAGAAGCCTAAGAACATGTACCGTTTGATCCAGATTCCTCCCCTTCTTCCTGCCCCTCATCCCCCTTGTGGTCCGACAGCCGACAGAGCCGACAAAGGGGCGATTAGCTACTGAAGCGGGAACACGACCGGTGGGTGTGGGAACATGAGACCGGGATACCCAGCACTTGGGGGAGGGGGGAGGGAGAGGATGAGATGGTGACACCAATAGTCATAACGTTATTTATAACCTATACAGTACTGTTGCTGTCATCTTCCGAAAATAAATACATCGGACTGATGCAGAAGCGGTGGACCGCACGTGACGGCCAACTTGATTGTTTCCTTCACCGCTAGATGGCGTCACTCTGGCCCAATATCAGAGAATGATAAACGCTTTCCACGTCATGGATTTGGGACAGCACTGAGACATGTAAAGGTAACCCATCCTTACCTTGAGGCGCACTCTGTCGTATTATGCTCATGTGTACATCGAATATGTCTAAACCCTAGCGTCATCACACGCTACAAGTGCCATCACACGCCACAAGCGCCATCACACGCCACAAGTGCCATCACACGCCACAAGCGCCATCACGCGTCACAAGCGCCATCACACGCCACCAGAGCCGACCCTGATTGCCTTCCTCTGATAAGAGCCAGCGTCACTCCGGCCAATACCGGGAAACAGCTGATGTAAGCCAACAAAGGCACCGGTCCCTGTAAGCCTACGCTGGTAAAGGGAGCAGTCCTACGCGACCAAAGGATGCTTCCTGCCCAAATGGGAACACGCTGTGCCCTGCACCCTTACCTCACCCATCTTCCCCTCTGATGTTCGTCTCGTGACGTAAAGGACACTGAGCGCATCCGTAGTTGGAACTTGAAGCTGTGCTTGTCCGAGCGTCTCGCGACGTAAAGGACACTGAGCACATTCGGAGTTGGAACTTGAAGCTGTGCTTGTCCGAGCGTCTCGCGACGTAAAGGACACTGAGCACATTCGGAGTTGGAACTTGAAGCTGTGCTTGTCCGAGCGTCTCGCGACGTAAAGGACACTGAGCACATTCGGAGTTGGAACTTGAA
>SDVV010040050.1:0-10570 GCA_016164225.1 Gammarus roeselii | reverse complement strand
AGTAGTAGTAGTAGTAGTAGTAGTAGTAGTAGTAGTAGTAGTAGTAGTAGTAGTAGTAGTAGTAGTAGTAGTAGTAGTAGTAGTTTCTTTTGCGCTCCAACGGGGCCCTCAACGCGACGTCGTCGCACGAATCCACCCAGGGCCCCTGCGGGAGTCTAACGCTGTATAATTACAACCAATACAAAATTTATCCCCATGAAAAAAAAACACAAATATTGGGGCCCATAGAGGAAGAAATACTCAAGTTAAGTGTTAATGGTCTACAAATTGAATAATCATCCATCCACCCCAATCCCGCAGAAGAATGTCGGCGAACTGATCGATTTTGAGGATAAAAAGAGTCTCTGAGGATGCTTCCCTGGGGGACGCCTATTTCTTGCGGATATGACGGAGACTGATTTTGATTTGGGCCTCATTTCCACCAGAGCCTCAACGTGAGTTATAATAAGCTACCCCGTAGGGCGCGAGACGGAGACTGAGTGTTGCAAACCTTGAATCTGAAGGTGCGGTTTATTAGAAATTGGTGGATGAAACGTGGTAGCAACCTCTCAAATCTTAACGGTGGAGATCCATCATGATCCCGTATTTCCACGTATTTATTTATTCATTATTTGCTTTCATGTTCCACCGGAGTCCCAACGCGAAGTTAATGCAGACTCCTCCGTAGGGCGGTCGTATTTCCACGTAGTGTCGTATGCTTTCTCAACGTCGAAAAAAATGGATGGAGGCCTGTTTAATGTCTGATTCTAGTCGTACGAGATGGTCCGTTGTGGAGTGGCGCTTACGGCCACCGCACTGGAAGTTGTTACGGCCTGCATGCATTTCAAGGTAGACGACTAGGCGTGAGTATCATTCTTTCCAGTCTTACATAGGCCGCTAGTTAGGGCAATGGGACCATAGTTGTGCGGGTCGCTGTGACATTTTCTGGGTTTGGGTATAGGGATAATTACGGATTCCCGTCATTGATTGGGAAAGAATGAATTTGAATACAACGTATTGAACACATTTAGTAGGTGCTGGAGAGCGTTGTCTGGAAGGTGTTTGATCACATCGATTTGCATTCGGTTCGGCCCGGGTGAAGTTTCACGAGTAGGGTCGATATACAGATACAGACACTAGGCCGCATCCCCCAGAAAGGGGGGTGGCCGACGGCAAGGCTCACCTCACACCCTCACAACTTAGCCCTTTTGTGCTAAAGGGTCCGGCCGGTAGCCCCTCAACTTACACTCTGGGTCCCGAATGCACAGAGGAGCCGTCGTCAGCAGCAGGGCCCGACAGTTTTCACTGGTTTACCCCCGCCGCGTCTTAATGGCCGGGCCCCTCCCCCCACCCACGACCATCCCGACAGCGGGATGTCAAGGGCGGGAAAGCACATCAGAGCAGCGTCAGAATCCACCATTCACAACCATTCTCCACTCACGCCTGTTCATTGCACGCTCTCTCGCCACCTCCACATTCATGTCTCTTCTTCCCAACGCCTGCTTCAGACCATCCATCCACCCAAACTTCGGTCTACCTCTAGGCCTGCGAACACTCGCCTCCGCCTTCATCACCCTTTTCACCAATCTCCCTTCATCCATCCTCTCCATGTGCCCGAACCATCTCAGTACACGCGAATCCACTCTGTTCTCCAACTTCTTCACTTCTTCACCATCCCTGTTCTGATTCGATTGATTTGGGCCTCATTTCCACCAGAGGAACCACGTCGGGGTCGATAGCATACTGTAATTCATGGAGGGAGGAAGGTTTGTAGTGGAATTCTTCATTTGCGGAAGTGAAGTCAATATGCTCACTTTCACTTGTTTTTTTCCCGTTGAAAGGAAACAGTGTCATTTGTTGATTGCGATATCTGGCTGAAAGTCTGAGCTAGTCTATCCGCTATGTCCGCGTTTTAAGAATAGACAGTGTCTCCGTCCGACAACATGCGCATGGGTCGCTCAGGGCGACCTTGGATACCTCTGACTTTCCACACACTTGGGAAATATTAAATTGGGTCCAGTTTTCTCGCTTCTTCTCCACGCTAAGTTTGCGGAACACGGCAGTTTCCTTTTTCCAGGCTTCTAGTTTCCTGAGGGAACGTGCGTGGCGGAAGGCCCTGTACATCCTTGCACGCCGGTCCCTAGCTTCTTGTACCTCCGGGCATCACCAAGGTTTTGGGAAAAAGGTTGAGGGTGAATATTGGGGAATGCATGCGACAGCTGAACTTTTTGAAATTTTTCGTATAGGTGTATGACGAAGTCGCGCTCTGAAATGTCTTCGGGAAGGCTCTTCACGTCGGCCCATGCTTTCCGGTAGTTGAATCGGATTGATTGATTTGGGCCTCATTTCCACCAGAGCCTCAACGTGAGTCATAATAGGCTCCCCCGTAGGGCGCGAGTTGACTGATTGATTGATTTGGGCCTCATTTCCACCAGAGCCTCAACGTGAGTCATAATAGGCTCCCCCGTAGGGCGCGAGTTGAATCGGAGTTCCTGTGCGTCGGGATTGTATGGTCGGTTGGTAAGGAACGATATGATCATTGGGTTGTGATCACTGTCATGTGTTGAAGGCAGGACTCCCAAAACCAGTTAGGGTGCTTAAGTGGGGGGACAGATTGATAAATCAATGGCGGTTTAACTTTCGACTGTGATCCGAGTGGGTTGTCCGTCGTTGAGAAGGACCAGGTTATAAGTGTCTATAGTGTTGGCCATTATCTCTCCCCTGGGGTCTGTTCTAACGCATCCCCACACTTCGTGGTAGCTGTTGAAGTCTCCAAGGAGGAGTACGGGATGATGCAGTTGATTAAGCAGATCGGTAATAAGTGCCTCCGAGAGATTGTGGTTTCGTGACGAGTAGATAGATACCCACTGTAAATGGTCTTGATATACATATCTTCACTGCGACAGCTTGGAGTTCTGTTCTCAGAGAGAGGTGGTGATGAGGTATGCTTTGATGAATCATGAGTGCCACTCCGCCGTGTGCAGTCATATTATTGCGACCTTCACGACGGTATATGATATATTGAGGAATTGTGAAGGTGGCGGTATCGCGGAGTTTGATCTCCTGGAGGCCTCCAACCAAAGGTTTATGGGTAGAGATTAGTGATAATAATTCACATTTTTTTGCTTCCAATTCCTTGGCAATTCCACTGAAGTATTGTACTGTTGTTCATCTCGAATTTGTTCAACGTTCAGATCTTGATGATCTGGAGCGGTCGTGTGGTTTGCAGGGACTTTCGTGGTGTTCGTGTCTGTTAGGCGCAGTGTCCTCGATCGAGAGCGTTCGCAGGAGCGTCCGCTTTCTGTAGAACATGATCTCCTAGACTCACTGCGTTCTCGGATGTGAGTGCTCTTGTAGGAGGGAGAGGATGGAGTACGATCTTTGTGTTTGCTTCTCGAGCGAGCGAGTTTCTCTTTTATGAAGGATTTCTTAAACATTATGATAGGCTGAGTTGTAGTCGTTGGGATATTTGAGTCGAGTGCGGTGCATGGTCGATCAGTGGTCTCGTGTATCAGTTCTTCGTTGTAGATTTTTAACGCGTCCTCGCGCAGGCGATGTTCGTTCTCACTCGTAAAGTGTTCTGGTGTTGGGCTTGTTAGCTGAGGGTTGAATACCTCACGCTGGTTTTCGCTGGAAGTGGTCGCAGTTAAGACGGTCAGAAGCCGTTCAACGCACTGATCTAAGCGAGCTGTGGTTCGTGGACTGTTGCTAATCTATTTGCTTCGTGGCGAGAGGGTGTCGCGTACCCCGCAGCCGTCGGAGGAGGAATCTTCGTTTCTTTGCCTTCCGATTTCGTGTTATTGAACCTCTCTTCGTGGTCGACTGAGGCAGCGTCCATCGCAGTGCTCTCCTGTTCACTGGTGGATTCGTTGCTTGGGACGCCCGCCTCTATTACGAGGGTGGTCGCTGGGCTGGTTGTGGTAATGTTAGTACTGGAGAGGGGTGTTCGGGTCATGGTAATAGATTGTGTTGCCGGTACACGAGTGTCGTCTGAGGGGGTAGGCTTAGTTGTAGATTCAACTGCTTTGGCTTAATTTTAATAACGGCAGTTTGGGTTTTCGTCGTAAAAGATTTCGATGACTTGTTTTCGTGTGACTCTGCGGTCATTTTGTATGATTGTCATTCCCTTTTCTCCATGTGCTTAGGGCAGTCGCGATCGCCTGCCTCATGGAGGCATGAGCAGTGGTAACATTTAGGTTGGCGGGCTGTGCAGTCCTTTCGGTCATGCTCGCCGGCGCACCTTTTACAACGTTGGAATTTGTACGACTGGCAGTATTTGAGAACGTGGACGTATTCCAGGCATTTTTTGCACATTGCAGGGCTTGTCGCCGCTGGGTGAGTTCTTGTTTTTCATTGTTCGCCGGGGATTGCTATGAATTCTGTGGTTTCGCGTCCTGGGAAGGTGATTCGGTATGCGGTGGTGTGGGTGTTCCGTGGTTTGGTCCATTCTGCTAGAGAAACGTTGATGACTCCGTAATCCTTTGCTAACCCTGCTGCAAAAGCTCTCAGTTCAATTGTGGGACTGTAGCTGGAAGTGTATATAATTCGTAGTGTAGCGTTGAAGAACGGATGTATTTCGACAGTTACTTTGTGATTGTCTATTTTGTTAATTTTTTGTATAGTGTTACTTAGATCTATTTTTACGACGTGAGCCAGATACTCATTTCCCTGTCGGCTCATGTCCTTCGATCTACCTCCCAGTTGTTTGGAGAGCGAGTTCATCATGATGAATGGATTCGTTGAGGAAGCAACTTGTTTCGCACCTCTGTCAACAAGCATTACGAGGAAGTGGGTAGGAAATGTTGCTGATCTTCTCTCATGAGTGGGAGGGTCAGCCTGGGGGGAGCGAATCGTGGCCGCGACCTCTCGTCGCCCGACTTTGTGCCCCGTTTGGTATTGCAGGCTCTCCCTCTTAGTCTCGTCTTGGGGGTAGTCTCCGTGTTCCGTAGGGTGTCCGTTTACTTTGCAGTAAAAACAGTGAGATTCTTCGGATAGGCACGACAAGCGATCGTCCTGTTTATCATGGTCGTCTTGGGAGCAGTGCAGCATCTTTGCTTACTTTGACAATCTCCGCTCGTGTGTCTGTATTTCTGGCATTTATAGTATCGCAATGGACGTCTTTCGACGGGTGTAACCTTGGTTTTGACCTATTTAGTTAGGTAGAGTGGGGCAGGCAACTGAATTTAAGCAGAAGGGCCGTGGTGGTGTTTCTTTTTGGTTTGATTTTTGATGCGATTTTCGCTTCGCCTATACATTCTTCGTATTGGACGAGTCCGACGATGAACTCGTCGGCTTCATCACTCGAGAGACCGTCGATGTAAATCAGGCCTGAACTCATGGATTTGATTTGATTCTTATTTCCACCAGAGCCTCAACGCGAGTCATAATAGGCTCCCCCGTAGTGCTCGATGATCATGGATTCCAGTAGGCTCGCACGCCTCTGTGTGCAAGAAAAAAACAACGCTGTTAGTTAGAAAAAAATACAATTTTAGCAATGTCAGACGCGCGCTGGTGAGCATAAGAAAAACGCTTAGACTAAACGGATCTCCGCTTTTAATCATTTAGAACTTGAAGAGCAATATGTACGCACGCTAGTGCGTACAGATAGCATCGTCGAGACAGGTACAAGGTTTATGATACACGGACAAAGTCAGCTCCGACAGCAACGCAACACGACCTAGTAGGTCGATTATAGTACACTTCATTTATTCAGGAGGCTGCTGTGGCCAAGTGGTTAGTCTGTCCGACTGCAGTGTCAGCCTCTGGTGCTGCATGTCGCGAGTTCGAGCCTCAGCATGGACACGGCGGTCCAGTGGCGGGTAGATTGAGCGCCTCCCTCCTCTGTGTCAGCCTAACTTAGCCACCCTCCTAACTGGAGGGAAACAGCTGTATGTTTATACATACAAACATACATTTATTCAGGTAAGACTCAGACGAAACGAATCCTCGCTCCAATCATTTAGAACTTCAAGAGTAATATGTACGAACGCTGGTGACAGCAACGCAACACTATGTTTACAGCTACGCGGTCTATTTAAGTAGAGGTACAATTTAATTATTCAGGTGAGACAAAGACTCAGACAAACCGAATCCACGCCTCCAACCACTCAGAACTCCAAAAATAATATGCATGCGCGACAGTGCGCACAGATAGTATCGTCGAAGTTGGTACAAGGTCTATGGCTTCACAGATTAGATCAACTCCAACCGCAACGCGTCACGGGGTTTGATAGGTACGCAGTCCAGGTCAACACCAGAAACTACATATGGTCCGTGCCCGCGCGAGCGAGCACAGACTGAAGAAAAAATACCCATTCACAAAATCACGAACAGGAACTCCCGCACTAATACACTAGCATTATATTACTTGAAAAAATTGTGGAGCGTTAAGAAGAAAGTAAGGGCAGGTTCGTCATGGGCAAAAAAACTGCTCAGATTATTGATTTCGCACTTATTGTTCAAGGGGATAGGGTGGGGGGGGGCATAGGTTCCTTGGGTCACAAAAGAGCCCGATGAATCCCGGAGGTTAACCCAAATCCCCTCGTTTCAGCTCATCTAGGCTTGTCTCGAATCATTTTGGCCAGTTTCGGCTTATCGCGACTAATTCGACTCGCCTAAACATGTTTCGACTGATCTCGACCAGCCTCGACGAGGTTCTCCACCTATGCGCTAGTTATCATGTGGACTGTAATAACAAAATTTACACTCAAGCATTTTAGGGGGGAGTTGGGTGGCTGAGGTACCTCGGGTCCCAAAAGAGCCTACAAATCCCGGAGGGTAACCCAAGTCCCCCGGGTCCCTCGTCTCGAATCATTTCGGCCAGTCTCGGCTCGTCGCGACCAACTCGACTCGCCTCAACATGTTTCGACTGATCTCGACCGACCTCGACGCGACCCTTGCCCTCTGCGCCAGTAATCTACGGACATAATGGGTTAATTGTTCTACTCAAGCATTTCACAAATATACTTTTTTCTGTGTATGGGTTTTACAGCATGGGGAGGGGGAAGCAGGGGTGCCAGGGTTCAGAGGGGCCTCAAGCGGGTCCAAAAGTTTCTCAAGAGGGTCTCAAAGGGTCTCAAGGGTGTCCCAAAGAGCCCCGGAAGGGTCCAAGTGGGTCCGCCCAAATCCTCCTGGTCTTTCAAGTCCCCCGGGTTCCAGAAGCCCCGGGTCCCCCGAGTCCCGCGAGTCCCAAGAGTACCCCCCTTCCTTGGGTCACCTTGTCTCAACCAACTTCGATATATATAATAATACCCAATGCAAAATTTATCACCATGAAAAAAGGACAGAGAAAATTAATACAGCACAGGAAAGAAGAAATAATATAATACTAAAATAAAGGGTTAATGATGACCTATAAAATGAATAGTCGAGACGAACCGAGGCTGGTTGAAACTAGGTGACCCGGGAGTGGGGAGTACTCATGGGACCCGCGGGACTCGAGAGACTTGAAAGACCAGGAGGATTTGGGTGGACGCAATTGGACCCTTCCCGGGCTCCTTGGGACACCCATGAGACCCTTTGGACACCCTTGAGACCCTTTGGGACCCATTTGAGGAACTTTGGGACCCCTTGAGAAACTTTGGGACCCGCTTGAGAAACTTTGGGACCCGCTTGAGGCCTCTGAACTCTGGTACCCCTGGTACCCCTGCTCCCCCTCCACACGCTGTAAAACTCAAACACCTAAAAATGTATACATGTGAAATGCTTGAGTAGAACAATTAACCATTATGCACGCGGATAACTGGCGCAAAAGGCGAGGGTCGTGTCGAGGCTGGTTGAGGTGCGTCGAGATCAGTCGAAACATGTTGAGGCGAGTCGAGTTGGGCGCGACAAGTCGAGACTGGCCGAAATGATTAGAGACAAGCCGAGATGAGCTGAGACGAGAGGTCTCGGGGGACCCGGGGAGCTCGGGAAGTCCCGGGGGGCTTGAGTTACCCTCCGGGATTCATCAGGCTCTTCTGGGAACCAAGGGACCTCTGTCTCCACCTTATCCCCTTAAGCAGTAAATGCGAAATCAATAATCTGAGCAGTTTTTCTGCCTATGACGAACCTGCCCTTACTTTCTTCATCACGGTCCACCACAATTTTGTAATGTATAATAATGCTAGTGTATTTGTGCGAGAATTCCTGTTTGTGATTTTGTGAATGGGTGTTTTTCTTCAGTCTGTGCTCGCTCGCGCGTGCACGCCTTAGACCTTGTACCAATTTCGACGATACTTTTTGTGCGCATTGGCGCGCGTGCATATTACTCTTGGAGTTCTGAGTGGTTGGAGACGAGGATTCGTTTCGTCTGAGTTTTCTATCTTACCTGAATAAATAAATTGTACATCTACTAAACTAGACCGCGTAGCTGCAAACATTGTGTTGCGTTGCTGTCTGAAATAACTGTCCGGGTAGCAGTGGACCCTGTACCAGTCTCAACGATGATACCTGTGCACACTAACGTGCGTACATATTACTCTTGAAGTTCAAAATGATTGGAAGCGGAGATCCGTTTTGAGTAAGCGTTTTTCTTGTGCGCACCAGCGTGCGTCTGTCATTGCTTAGCTGTTAAAATTTTTCTAAATATAACGATTTTTTTTTCTCGCACACTGAGGCGTGCGAGCCTACTGGAATCCATGATCCTCGAGCCCTACGAGGGAGCCTATTTTGACTCGCGTTGAGGCTCTGGTGGAAATGTGGATCAAATCAAATCCGGTAGGTGAGGTCAAAAGAAGCTGCAACGAGTTCGTTGCAATGTGTCTGTGAGTGCTTGATGCTGATTTTCTCTTGTGGACACCAAGGACATGGTGCAACGGTTCCATGTTTGCATCCATTAGAGGGTTGCAAGTAATCCATGTGTGTACTGTGCACAGGCGGTTGGTAACTATTAGGTCCTTCCTGTTAGAAATTCTCCTACCGAAAGTTTGACTGAAAGCATTTCCTAAGTGTGGACACTCAGACTGTCAGAAGATGACATTTGAGGAGATGTTTTGATAAGTGAGAGCCAATTTGAGTGCGTACAACTAAGCAGAAAAAAAGGCTTCTTGTGGGAGGGTAGCCGAACGTGAGGCTGCTCAGTACACAACGGCAGCAGGTTTGGAGCCGTCAGTGTATAAATGGCCAAAGTCTGGGTCTTGTTTCTGAGCTGTCTCGAATTTTTTTGTCAGTGTACATCGGTTGATACAGTTGTCAGAGACTGACTTTGTAGCTGTGGGTGCTAGTGCACGGATGGCGGTTTTGGAAGCGAGAATTATGGACATTACTAAGGAAGGTGTAGGCGGCGGTGGAGGAGATGATAGCTGGAACAGCCCTTGGTGTGGTGTGGTCGGCGTTGCGATATGAGTGTCTGAAGACGGGTTGTGATACGATAGTCGAATAGCTGGTGAGATTACTGAATCTGTGTTTAGTGTCGGACATTTGGCCGCTATAATGGAGCAGTGCTTGCACACAATGAGCTGCTGTACAAGGGCAAAGGAGACCAAAATGAATGCTGCCACTAACGAGGTATCGGTTTGTTACGTGTAGTCGGTAAGTTGTACGGGAGAGTGCTAATCAATGCCTATTAGACAGTACGGATGGGGCGATTGACGAGGAATACGGTGGCTTCAGTAGTGGCAGAGGGTGTCGATTAGATTTTTGCAGCGAGACAAATTTTTGGGAAGTACATTGCAAAGAGATAATGTTTTTGGGGCCTTCATGGACATGGAAAAGGCCTACGCTAGGGTCGATATGGAGGCGCTGTTGAGAGTGCTACGTTTTTATGGAGTGGGTAGAAATTTGTTGAAAGCTCTTCAGTGTCTAAGTTGGCAGCAGAGCTTGTCAGTGGCGAGGTGAGTGCTTGGTTGGTTGCGTCGTCTCCCGGGCTATTCAATCTCTACATGGATGGAGTGGTCAGGGAGGTGAACGGGAATGTAATTGGTCGAGGATTAAAGCTGTTGGAAGCGAAATGGGCGGAGTTGAAAGTTGAGTCAGTTGCTGTTAGCAGATGATACGGCACTGGTGGCAGATCCTTAGAAGAAGGTGTGTAGGCCAGTCACGGGGTTTGGTAGATTTGATTTGATCCCCATTTCCACCAGAGCTTCAACGTGAGTCATAATAGGCTCCCCCGTAGGGCACGACGATCATTGATTAAAGCAGGCTCGCACGCCTAAGTGTGCGAGGAAAAAACAAAACAACGCTTTCACGTTAGAAAAAGTGAAAGTTTTAGCAATAACAGACGCACGCTGGTGCGCAAAAGAAAAAACGCTTACTGGAAAGGGACCTCCGCTTCTATTCTTTTTAGAACATTAACTGTGATATGTACGCACCTTAGTGCGTACAGGTAGCATCAAGATTAGTACAACGTCAGTGGCTACACGGGCAAATTCAGCTCCGAAAGCAACGCAACACAACACAATATTTACAGCTACGCGGTCTAGTTGTATAAATACAGTTTATTCATTTAGGTAAGATAAAGACTCAGATGAACCGAAACGAATCCTCGCCTCCAACCCCTCAGAACCTCATGTATGTGTTCATACGCCAGTGCGCACAGATAGTATCGTCGAAATTGGTACGTACAAGGTTCACGGCTACTCGGACCAAGTCAGCTCCGACAGCAACGCAACCC
>SDVV010040049.1:0-10570 GCA_016164225.1 Gammarus roeselii | reverse complement strand
ATATGTGTATATATATATATACAGTTGTTAAGTACTGTGAATAGCAATGAATTGCCGTTGATAGCGTTGTTTGAAGTCGGCTGCACCCGATTCCTGTGCCTATTCGCAATGTCTTTAGTTCAGTGTTCCTGCTATGCGTCATCTCTTTCCAGAACAATTTTTTGCTCTCCTCAAAATTCTGGCACAACCTTCTGCCCCACCGGGCATCAGCGTCTCTTTTGGCTTTCCTCACCACCCGCTTCACTTCGCTTCTCCTCTCTTTGCAGCTTTCATAAGCCACCACCGACTCCTCCTGCAACCACTCCTCAAACGCTCTTCTTTTCCGTGCCACCGCAAGTTTCACTTCCTCGTTGCACCGCTCGCAACTTTTCTTTCTGCACCCGCCCACACGGCGCACACCACACACCTTCGCACATCTCAGCAACGCATCCCTTAACGCCTCCCATTTTTCCTCCACACCTCTCAGGTCCTGTCCTCTCACGTTGTTATATTCTTCCCTCAACGCCTGCTGGAACTCCTCGGCTCTACTTCTCACATTCAGTCCACTCACTTTCACTACCTCTCTTCCTCCTCCCACTCGTTTGTTGCCCTTCCACTTCTGCTCCACTCATAATCTACCTTCCACCAGCAGATGGTCCGACACTCCTCCACCCTCCCTTCTCAACACCCGCACATCCAACAGCCTCCCCACCGCTCTCCTCGATATCAGCACAAAATCCATCAGTGCTCTCTCCACCACTGCACCTCGGGCCATCCTTACTTATGTGTACTTGTGGATATCTCGCTTCTTGAACCAACTGTTCCCGACCACTACTCCTGCGCCATACACAGACCTATCATGTTTTCTCCACTGTCATTTCTACCGGTAACGCCATACCTTC
Organism: Gammarus roeselii; assembly: GCA_016164225.1. Classification (NCBI taxonomy): domain Eukaryota; kingdom Metazoa; phylum Arthropoda; class Malacostraca; order Amphipoda; family Gammaridae; genus Gammarus; species Gammarus roeselii. The sequence goes on along the minus strand of SDVV010040049.1, from coordinate 9,689 downwards.
CTATCACATTCTCAACCACTACATCTCCAACTCTCACATTAAGATCACCCAGTACAACTTCATTGAAATTACCTCCAAAACTCTCGATACACTCGCTCTGGTCAGTCTAGGATTGCTCCCTCTCCTCTTCACTCCTCTCGCTGCCAGGTCCGTAAGCACTCAAATACCCATCTTTCTACGCCTAACTTAACTTTAACCCACATCAATCTTGAGGACACCTCCTTCCACTCGGTAACGCTACCAGCCAACCGATCACTCAATATCAAAACCACACCTTCTCGTGCCCAACCTTCCTTTACACCAGACTTTCTTCCAATTACCACACCTAACTCACATTCTCCCTTACCTTTTAATTTCGTCTCACTCAGCGACAACACATCAAACTTCCTCCTCACAAACATCTCACCAATCTCCTTCCTCGTTACATCATTCGTACTACAGCCACGCACATTCAGCGACCCTAACAATAGGGTTCGGAGAGGCGTGAGCCTTTTCTCCCCCCGCGCGTCTTGCCGTCTTTGAGGAGGGTTTTACAGAGAACGGGATTCTTAGCTCCTTCGCTCCGCCCCTTTTAGTCGCCTCCTTTTACGAGACGAAGGGGTTACGGTAGCACGATTCTACTCCTGGCTACGGGGCGCCCCTTTAGTCGCCTTATACGGCACGCGGTGGATACGGTAGCAAGATTCTAACGTCCCTGGCTAAATACAAGTTATAATAGCTTGAGTTTGAGTGTGAGCGTATGAGGGGCGCCATACCGTCGGCCAACCCCCTTTTTGAAGACTCGGACTGGTGTCTGGATCTGTACAATAGCTACCTGTGCAGTAAATTATTATGTTTTTTTGTTATGTTTTCACCTCACATAATTATCGATCTTTGAAATCTCAATGAGGCAGTTGTGATAGAAAGAATATACAAGTGTCAGTGATTTACCGTCCTATTTTCCACATGCCGATTCGGGAAAGTCGATACCGATATATCGGTATATCTCTAGTCACCTGAGATACTAAATACTATCATTACGTTGACGCCATTTGAATTGCTTCTTGTGGTAACGCAACCGTTGTCATGTTTATTATGCTTTGTTCGATGAGACTCGATACCCCTCTAACCTTCCAGGAGGTTCACTTCAATGCAAATTGAAGGATGGGCAGAGATTGCCTCTTTGGATCTCTAGTTCCTTGTAACTCCTTGTAACCTTGTCAGCACCCAGTGATGAGACCCTGTGCACCCTACGCACTGGCCGTTCACAAACAGTATTAATGACATAACAGATGCTATCAAGCCGTCTTTAACCACAACTACTTGCTTTTGTTTGGTGATGGACAGATAGTAGTGGTTGTTGGCGATGAGTTAGGCGCGCTGCCTTCTTTTCGCATCGTGAACGTTGCTTGTGATCGTTGCTATTGATCGTTGATCGACAGACAGTGGTTGTGGGTGATGAGTTAGGCGCGCTGCCTTCTTGTCGCATCGTGAACGTTGCTTGTGATCGTTGCTATTGATCGTTGATCGACAGACAGTGGTTGTGGGCGATGAGTTAGGCGCGCTGCCTTCTTGTCGCATCGTGAACGTTGCTTATGATCGTTGCTATTGATCGGTGATCGACAGACAGTGGTTGTGGGCGATGAGTTAGTGACGCTGCCTTCTTGTTGCATCGTGAACGTTGCTTATGGTCGTTGCTATTGATCTTTGATCGACAGACAGTGGTTGTGGGCGATGAGTTAGGCGCGCTGCCTTTTTGTCGCATCGTGAACGTTGCTTATGACCGTTGCTATTGATCGTTGATCGACAGACAGTGGTTGTGGGCGATGAGTTGGTGACGCTGCCTTCTTGTCGTATCCCTAACGTTGCTTGTGATTGTTGCTATTGATCGTTGATCGACAGACAGTGGTTGTGGGCGATGAGTTGGTGACGCTGCCTTCTTGTCGCATCGTGAACGTGGCTTGTGATCGTTGCTATTGATCGTTGATCGACAGACAGTGGTTGTGTGCGATGAGTTAGTGATGCTGCCTTCTTGTCGCATCGTGAACGTTGCTTGTGATCGTTGCTATTGATCGTTGATCGACAGACAGTGGTTGTGGGCGATGAGTTAGTGACGCTGCCTTCTTGTCGCATCGTGAACGTTGCTTATCTCGTGTAGGCATATGGAGCCCTCGCGGCAATCATTGGATCTTTCAAATATAATGTTTTGACTTTTGTGATGTACCACCGCGGGCATAAATATCCAACATTTTTGCCGTGGGATCATACTTGGTAACCAGATAGAGGGAAAGGCTCGGTTATTGCCGCCTCTCCTCCTCTTTGACGACATGGCTTCGGACCGCTTAAATTGGCAAGGGTTTGCCGGCGTAACACGAGGGACAGGCTGGCTAGGAATAAGGCTGAGGGGTGCGCACCTGTCGACACGAGCTAAGGCTACTAGCCCACTTCTCAGCCTGCTTTTAGCAACGTTTTTGTTAACATTTCGCCACTATTTAATGTGTATATACTATATTAGCCCTTCAATGGTATTCCTTCCAAAGCAGTTCTGTAATTGGCACACTTGTAAGCAGCGTCAAGAATCTTGATCGAATACGTCAATAAAAGTATACTGCGTGCTGTCCAAGCGCTCTGCTCTTAAGCAGGTTCAGACCAAGGGAGTTAGCCTCCTGCAACCTGCAGATTCGTGGACCGTCCAACACACTAGCCAGCGTCAGTGATCCAAACGCGAATGTTGATGAGATCTGCCGAAAGGGAGCAATGGGAAGGGACTAATTCAAGAATCTCACCCTAGCCTTAAGGGGGGGGCGATGAGGCGACGTCCTGCATGGGTAATTTTGAAAGCGTTTTAGAAGAGTTGGTCTTCAAATAAAAAAAATCAATGATTGAACCTACGGTTTTTGAGTTCGACGCTTGAAGTTACCTGACAGGACGTCAAGAGCCGTTACCTGACAGAACGTCAAGAGCCGTTACCTGACAGGACGTCAAGAGCCGTTACCTGACAGGACGTCAAGAGCCGTTACCTGACAGGACTTAAGAGCGGTTACCTAAATATGACGTCAAGCGCCGTACATCTTGAAATGAAAAGGAAGCAGAAACTGGACATTTGTTAGACCTTGGAAACTGCAATTCAGATTTTGCAGTTCTAGGCTTCCATATTTTTATTCTCGAACAATTTGTTGTCGACAAATGTTCATAGGTATTAGTCCAGGTGCGGGGAGTGGCCGTCCTGGGCGAAATGTCTTGCGTGGAGTCTGTAGAGTCTTCACCGGGCGCACCATTTGCTGCCCATTCTACACCAATTTAGGAACTAATAGTCAAAGTTATTTTTCGCGATGGACCTCCACTGCCGCCGCCATGGCTTGTTCCCCCAGCCGATGCCTGGGCCGAAGTTCCCTCTCCAAACTTCCTGTCAAAGTTAGCCGCCACAAACACGGTAACTCGCGGTCTCTTCGCGCACAAATTTTCCTTCAGTTCGTTGGTGGCACGGCTGGACACTGGTCCCTTCATCAGTGACTCACGAGTCTCGATGAGTCGTAACCATTCAGGAGTGGGAAAATGGTCGGATCATTGTTAGGGCTGCTGAGGGATGGTCGGATCATTGTTAGTGCTGCTGAAGGATGGTCGGATCATTGTTAGTGCTGCTGAAGGATGGTCAGATCATTGTTAGTGCTGCTGAGGGATGGTCGGATCATTGTAAGTGCTGCTGAGGGATGGTCAGATCATTGTTAGTGCTGCTGAGGGATGGTCGGATCATTGCTAGTGCTGCTGAGGGATGGTCGGATCATTGTTAATGCTGCTGAGGGGTGGTCGGATCATTGTTAGTGCTGCTGAGGGGTGGAAGAAGCAGCGGGGGGATCTCCTCTTGCTCTTCAAATGTTCACCTCTGAAGACGACATCTCAATGACCTAAACACTGGAAGCCTGCCGATTTAAAATAACCTGATCGCAGGAATTAAAGTGAGATTCTATTTCCATCACCAACCCACTTGATGACTTTTTTGATTTCTGTTTGTACATTTTCCTCGTCTAATGAAGCCTTAATTATTCGCTGGGGAAGCGACGAGATCGAAGTGACACGGTTCATGTGTTGATTATGAAAGGCTAGAAGAAATAGACTGAACGAACCCTTCTGCTAAGATGCGAACCGAGTGACCAGGAGAAATGGGGACTCATTTATTGATGAACGTTTCTTATTTGCCGTAACGCGTGGCCTCTTCACGTGTAAAGCCTTCGAAGTAAGGATCAAAGTGCAACGTGAAATTGTAAACAGCGATCAATCAAGAAGTCACCGTTGATGAGCTCCCCCCCCCCCCCGTTGGTGAGCTCCCCCTGCAGCAGGTTCAGAAAAAAAGAACGGCATCACTGTCAACCTGTAGTTCAAAAATGGTGCCAGGCATTGCTACCTGCTCGTTGTTGAAGTGCCCAGCAATGGCGCCGGTCAGCATAGGTTGAGGAATGAAACATACGATATCGAATAAACTTCGTAGGTTATTGGTTTTCTCTTCTGACGCTAATTTGGGTTGTTTCGAGTATCATCGTCCAAGGCGGTTTCTGTCTACCTTCTTACCTCTTCTTGACCCGTTACTACAGATGCTGCACTGAGGCTTTCTTAGACGTTCGCTTTCAGAGCAGATCTTCTACAATTAAAAGGCAACCTAAGTTGGGCCTAAAGGTCTGTTGTTGTCTTCTAACACCACAACTCTCGCATCATCTGCAAAGCAGCGCACTGATCAATGTTGACAATTGTTGCTCCGATCATTGGCCTTAATCAACAAGAGCGGGCCATGCAGTGCCTAGTGGGACCACACTGGTACACAACTTTCCGCTATAATGTGGGCTTCCTTGTGAAAAATAAATGAACAAAATCTAGGTAAATTTCAACAATTTCCAATTGTCGTACATTACCCGAATTATTCCATGCTAATGTTCCAGTGGTTGGATGAGCGTGCTCCAGTCACTCCTGAAACCACGTTGCTTGGAGTCGAGCCATTTATGCTTCTCAAGAAAATTAATTAATCGTCCTTTCGTAACTCTCTAGAATATTTAGTCTCTGTACATTTTTTGCGCCCTACGGGGGAGCCTATTATGACTCGCGTTGAGGCACGTCCTACGGGGGAGCCTATTACGACTCGCATTGAGGCACGCCCTACGGGGGAGCCTATTACGACTCGCGTTGAGACACACCCTACGGGGGAGCCTATTATGACTCGCGTTGAGGCGCGCCCTACGGGGGAGCCTATTATGACGCGTTGAGGCGCGCCCTACGGGGGAGCCTATTATGACTCGCGTTGAGGCGCGCCCTACGGGGCAGCCTATTATGACTCGCGTTGAGACGCGCCCTACGGGGGAGCCTATTATTGCTCGCGTTGAGGCGCGCCCTACGGGGGAGCCTATTATGACTCGCGTTGATGCTCCGGCGGAAATGAGGCTCAAATCAAATCTGTGCATCTTGATGGGTTTGTGAGGCTGCTCCCTTTTGCTAAAAGGGAAGATGACAGCGGGTTTCACTGCTTGTAAACAGCGATTAATCAAGAAATCGCCGTTGATGAGCTCCCCCCGCCGTTGATGAGCTTTCCCCTGTGGCAGGTTCAGCCTTAACTGGGCTCCTAGGCGCCAAGCCCTAGGAGCCCAGTAAATGTCGTCTCAACATTTGTTGCGGCACAGCCAGTACTTGTTTATATTGTTTCAATCGAACAGTGTGATGTCGGCATGTCCGAGCCCACTATAGCTTCTTATGCCATCAAGAAGCAATATCAAGAGATGATCATGTTGATATCGATAAAAAAAATTGAGGCGGTCTCGACATCTGATTGGAGTATGGCTGCTGAATTGAAATTTCCGCGACACATGACGGCTGCTGATTCAAAACGATCTGAGTACAGGATGGCTACTGATTCAAAACGATCTGAGTACAGGACGGCTACTGATTCAAAACGATCTGAGTACAGGATGGCTACTGATTTGGAATGACGTCTAAACAATACGGCTGCCAGTTGGGTATGACGTAAACACAGGACGCCTACAGATTCAGAATGAATTATCTGGACACAGTACGGTTGCTGATCCGGGCTGACCTGCAATCTGGACGGTTGTTGATCCGGGCCGCCCTGCAATCGGGACGGTTGCTGATCCGAGTCGCCCTGCAATCGGGGCGGTTGCTGATCCGGGCTACCCTGCAATCGGTACGGTTGCTGACCCGGACCGTCATGCACTCTGGATGGTCGCTGATCCGGAATGATAACGGGTTTTTCCTGATGGCGATTCTCTCCTGTAGATGCTGAAGGTCGGCTGACCTTTTCTTGGCGCGCCATCCGAGCAAGTTGGTCTTCTCTAGATGGCACCGTCTTTAGTTTGTTCAGTACCCTGTCTGAGTTGCCGCTCCCTGCCCTGTGCCCTGGTATGGTGACCCCTTCCCTGACCCTCAACTGCTGGAGACACCACTAAGTTATTTACGGATGTTTCTTCTTGCATGCGTGCTGTACTACTTTCCAGGTGTTGGCACCAGTATTGTGTGTAGAGGGGGGGGGGGGGGGTAAGCTTTGTTCAAGACGTCATCAGTTGTATGTTTAATGAACCACTGTATTTTTAATGACCAGCTACCGAGGCTGCGTTACATTTTGCTACCCTTAAATTGTGCAATGGTATGTTCCTTTTCAAAGTGGTGCCTCGATGGTGTCACAATTTTGTGTCATCAATCGCATTATGTCAAGTCAGAGTCTGTTTAATGCATCTACAAACCCATCGCTTCTGTAGTGAACGTGAACAAGTTCAATCATTCACAACCAAACCCTGTGTAGAGATAGGTAGGGTGCGGTGGGGTCAGTGAGCGTCCTTGCCCGAGTGCTGCTGCGGTGGCCCTTGTAACCCCGCTCAGTGACACCTGCGGAGGTGGGATTGGCCCAGACACCGCATTCAGGAGAGAATACCTCGTGTTTGAGGTGACCTAAGACACCGCTACACTCAGCCTGATTACACCTGTTGATCCTACCTGCATTTGCACCTTAGGTACTCCACGTCCACGCGTGTCTTATTAGCATTATGACCGCCAGGGATCGAAAGGTCACGTTTTTTAGCGATTGTTCATGACCTTTATTATCGTAAGCGATGAGAATTACGAAAGGAAACTTCTTGGTTGATGCTGATTTGTTTATTTAACTTTGCAGCATGGACCTAAAGCAAAGACCTGTCGTGAACACAGCAGATAACGTTCCAATAGGGGCGCCGCCCTCCAGCACAGCTTGCCTTGTAGGATGCGCAAATTGCGGAACGTCGTGGGTGCAACTTTCCTCCATGACCGGAAAACTATTAGGTAAAGTAACGAAATCTGAGCAAACATTCTCCTGGTTCCCCGTAGCTCATTTCCAACATGAGTGAACGATTGTTTCTTTATTTAGGCAACCCCTTGCGAGCCAACCATGTTATCCACTGCCTTGCAGAAACGGTCGCTGCGTGTCATGTTTCAGGGACGGCAGCAGCAGACCGTGTTTGCCCCACGCTCTTCCACAAGGTTTCCTTGTTTGTCGCCCTCCCAGTTAAGCTCTTTAGGATCTAACTTAGTGACTCACTCCGCTGTAACCCCTTACATCAACCCCCCCCCCCCCTCCCTGACTCTGCTCTGTCCAAACACGCCCGCTTCCGCAGCACAGCCTTCGCCGCTCTCCTGCCCTCTGTTGATGCTGTGTGGACTGTCGCCATATAAAGTAGGGCTACCCTGCCTTGAACGTCGGGAACCTTATGCTGTTGCGATATTTGTATGGGTTTTTGTCTTCACGAGTAGAAGTTGTTAGGGCTCGGTCAGTTCCATCATTCGGCGCTATCGCTCGATTAACGTGATGCCTTTTAGTATCGTAAGTGGGCATTACAAAAAAAAGTGTTATTTGTAAGATTACATTTAAAGAACTGTAGACGAAATAGTAACACATGGACAAGCTGCGTGATGCACGAGTAACCGATTGCCATCCTCTCTAGAAGAACAATGATAGCTTTAATTCCCATTCAACTACATTTAGTGCCATAGGTGTTCGCCGCCCATTCGTGCCTCTTAATTATCAAAGCCGTCCAAACTTGATCTGTTGTCCGATCGCAAGATTTTTTAGTTGTTTTATTTTGATACTGTGAACTTATCATGTAACGGGACATATGATGCAGGTGCTGAGGCTACTTATTGTGGAAAGAACATTTTCAACATAGCGTCTGCAATGAACCTGCTCTGCATATTTGTTTTAGGTTAAACTCACTTCGTATCCTTTGTTTAGTACGATTTTTATGTCCTAGGCCTACTTTGTACCCGCGTTAGAGTTACTCTTTTAAAATCGTTAAATTTAATTTACATCTGTCAAATTTTCTTTGTAGCCGCACCAAATTTGCTTGGTGCCCATGTTATTAGACCAACTCCAACTGTGTTTAAACCCACTGTGACTGCGTTTTAACTGCTCCAAATCTAAGTTTAACCTACTCTTAATCTACGCTGCACCTACTTCACCATTCTTCAACAGCCCTACGGGAGAGTCTGCATTAACTTCGCGTTAGGACTCCGGTGAAACATGGAAGCAAATACAAATTAAACAAAACGTGTTGGAGGAGATACTTACCGTGGAAAGTACCTCTCCAGCAACACATGTCGAAGCTACATAGTGCGGAAAGAATTTCTCCAGCAACACATGTTGGAGCTACTTTTATTTGCAAGAACCTGTTCATCAACACGCGTTGCTGGTCCTTATAGTGTAAATAACTGGCTTGGTCACAGCTCGTGCTCATAATGTTCATCATCTTGATATTGAAGGTTTCGTCAAATAGTGTGCTATTAAAAGGTTGGGACATCACATGCGCTCTTCAAACCCTCGACCTATCAGCGTTAGAGTACCGCCTGCCTACAGTCGTAACATGTCACGCCACGACTGCTCTAACGCCTCTTGGCCTATCAGCGTTAAAGTACCGTCCGCGTGCAGTACTAACATATCACTCCACACTGATCTAACGCCTCTCAGCCTATCAGCGTTAGAGTACCGTCCGCGTGCAGTACTAACATATCACGCCACGACTGCTCTAACGCCTCTCGGCCTATCAGCGTTAGAGTACCGCCTGCGTGCAGTACTAACATAACGCCACGACTGCTCTAACGCCTCTCAGCCTATCAGCGTTAGAGTACCGTCCGCGTGCAGTACTAACATATCACGCCACGACTTCTCTAACGCCTCTCAGCCTATCAGCGTTAGAGTACCGTCCGCGTGCAGTACTAACATATCACGCCACGACTGCTCTAACGCCTCTCGGCCTATCAGCGTTAGAGTACCGCCTGCGTGCAGTACTAACATAACGCCACGACTGCTCTAACGCCTCTCAGCCTATCAGCGTTAGAGTACCGTCCGCGTGCAGTACTAACATATCACGCCACGACTTCTCTAACGCCTCTCAGCCTATCAGCGTTAGAGTACCGTCCGCGTGCAGTACTAACATATCACGCCACGACTGCTCTAACGCCTCTCGGCCTATCAGCGTTAGAGTACCGCCTGCGTGCAGTACTAACATAACGCCACGACTGCTCTAACGCCTCTCAGCCTATCAGCGTTAGAGTACCGTCCGCGTGCAGTACTAACATATCACGCCACGACTTCTCTAACGCCTCTCAGCCTATCAGCGTTAGAGTACCGTCCGCGTGCAGTACTAACATATCACGCCACGACTGCTCTAACGCCTCTCGGCCTATCAGCG
>SDVV010040048.1:0-10570 GCA_016164225.1 Gammarus roeselii | reverse complement strand
CCTGACCTACCTTAAATAGTTCAGCATATATTTGGGGGGTTTCTCTGTGTTAGTGGCGGGTGAATATGGTGAATAGGGGGGCGCAGAAGAATGGAGCCAGGAATGCGACGACGCAAAATCAGATTGGGTGTGATGCAAGAGCTGTTTACTAGGGTGGATACGGGAGCACTGAGGTGGAGAGGTGGAGCGAATGTATGAGGGAGTGGGAGAAGAATAAAACGTAGACCGAGGTATGGCTGGATGGATAAATGGAAGGAAGAGTGTGTGAAATGGTATAGATATCAATGTGGAGGACGCGAGAGTACGTGAAAGTCATAGAAATGTTTGTGTGATGATAGAGAACGAACGAGTTTGACGCGGCCCTGGAGATCACACCCATGTTTTTTTCCTGGCTTGATCGCTGTGCATGGATTGTCGAATTCGAGGCCAGGGCCCGGTCAAGGCATACCATAATGGGAGCTAGGCCATTGGTAACTGTGTTCTCTGTTGCCGACACCCATAATAGGAGATAGGCTAATAGTAACTGCGCTCTCTGTTGCCGACACCCATAATAGAAGATAGGCCAATAGTAACTGCGCTCTCAGTTGCCGACACCCATAATTGGAGATAGGCCAATAGTAACTGTGCTTTCTGTTGCCGACACCCATAATAGGAGATAGGTCAATAGTAACTGCGCTCTATGTTGCCGACACCCATAATAGGAGACAGGCCAATATTAACTGTGCTCTCTGTTGCGAAACCCATAATAGGGAATAGGCCAATAGTAACTGCGCTCTCTGCTGCCGACATCCATGATTGGAGATAGGCCAATAGTAACTGCGCTTTCTGTTGCCGGCACCCAAAATAGGAAATAGGCCAATAGTAACTGTGCTCTCTGTTGCGACACCGATAATAGGAGATAGGCCAATAGTAAATGCACTCTCTGTTGCCGACACTCATAATAGGAGATAGGCCAATAGTAACTGGTTTCTCTGTTGCCGACACCCATAATAGGAGAGAGGCCAATAGCGCATGGGAAGTGCATTGGAGTGCATTGGAAGACTGCACGGAATGCATAAGTTTTGTACCTCTGTATGGTGTGCATTACCATAACTACAGCTTTCATTGCTTAGTGTGCATTATCATAACTACAGCCTTTATTGTATACTATGCATTACCATAACTACAGCCTTCATTGTATCGTGTGCATTACCATAACTACAGCCTTCATTGTATAGTGTGCATTACCATAATTACAGCCTTCATTGCATAGTGTGCAGTACCATAACTACAGCCTTCATTGTATAGTGTGAATTACCATAACTACAGCCTTGACTGTATAGTGTGTATTACCATAACTACCGCCTTCATCACATAGTGCGCATTACCATAACTACAGCCTTTATTGTACAGTGTGCATTACCATAACTACAGCCTTCATTGTATAGTGTGCAATACCAATGAGACAGTTTTCATTGTATAGTGTGCATCACCATAACTACAGCCTTCATTGTATAGTGTGCATAACCATAACAACACCCTTCATTGTATAGTGTGCATTGCCATAACTACAGATTTCATTGTATAGTGCGCATTATCATAACTACACCCTTCATTGTATAGTGTGCATTACCATATCTACAGCCTTCATTAAATGGTGTGCATTACCATAACTACAGCCTTCATTGTATAGTGTGCAATACCAATGAGACAGTTTTCATTGTATAGTGTGCATCATCATAACTACAGCCTTCATTGTATAGTGTGCATAACCATAACTACAGCCTTCATTGTATAGTGTGCATTGTCATAACTGCAGCCTTCATTGGATGGCGTGCATTACCATAACTACAGCCTTCATTGTATAGTGTGCATTACCATATCTACAGCCTTCATTAAATGGTGTGCATTACCATAACTACAGCCTTCATTGTATTGTGTGCATTACCATAACTACAGCCTTCATTGTATAGTGTGCATTACCATAACTACAGCCTTCATTGGATGGCGTGCATTACCACAATTACAGCCTTCATTGTATGGTGTGCATTACCATTGAGACAGCCTTCATTGTATAGTGCGCATAACCATAACTACAGCCTTCATTGTACAGTGTGCATTATAATAACTACACCCTTCATTGCACAGTGTGTATTACCATAGCTACAGCCTTCATTGTATAGTGTGCATTACCATAACTACAGCCTTCATCGTATAGTATGCGGTACTATAACTACAGCCTTCATTGTATAGTGTGCGTTACCATAACTACAGCCTTCATTGTATAGTGTGCGTTACCACAACTACAGCCTTCCCTGTATAGTGTGCAGTACCATAACTACAACCTCTATTGTATAGTGTGGATTACCATAACTACAGCCTTCATTGTAAAGTGTGCATTACCATTAAGGCAGCCTTCATTGTTATAGTGTGCATTACCATAACTATAGCCTTCATTGCATAGTGTGCATTATCATAACTAAAGCCTTCATTGAATAATGTGCATTACCGTATCTGCAGCCTTCATAGTGTGGTGTGCATTACCGTAACTAAAGCATTCATTGTATAGTATGCGTTACCATAACTACAGCCTTCATTATACAGTGTGCGTTACCATAACTACAGCCTTCATTGTACGGTGTGCGTTACCATAACTACAGCCTCCACTGTATAGTGTACATTACCATAACTACAACCTTCATTGCATAGGTTGCATTACCATAACTAAAACCTTCATTGTATAGTGTGCATTACCATAATTACAGCCTTCATTGTATTCGGTGCATTACCATAACTACGGCCTTCATTGCATAGAGTGCATTACCATAACTACAGCCTTCATTGTATAGTGTGCATTATCATAACTACAGCCTTCATTGTATAGTATGCGTTACCATAGTCACAACCTTCATTGTACAGTGTGCGTTACCATAACTATAGCCTTCACTGTTTAGTGTGCATTACCAGAGCTACCCCCTTCATTGCATAGTGTGCATTACCATACCTACAGCCTTCATTACATAGTGTGCATTACCATAACTACAGCCTTTATTGTACAGTGTGCATTACCATAACTACAGCCTTCATTGTATAGTGCGCATTACCACAACTAAAGCATTCATTGTATAGTGTGCATTACCATAACTACAGTCTTCGTTGTATAGTGTGCATTACCATAACTACAGCCTCCATTGTAAAGAGTGCATTACCATAACTACAGCCTTCATTGTATAGTGTGCGTTACCATAACTACAGCCTTTATTGTATAGTGTGCATTACCATAGCTACAGCCTTCATTGTATAGTGTGCATTACCATAACTACACCTTTTATTGTATAGTGTGTATTACCATAACTACAGCCTTCATTGTATATTGTGCATTACCATAACTACAGCCTTCATTGTATAGTGTGCATTAACATAACAACAGCCTTCATTGTACAGTGTGCATTATCATAACTACAGCCTTCATTGTATAGTATGCGTTACCATAACTACAGCCTTCATTGTATAGTGTGCGTTACCATAGCCACAACCTTCATTGTACAGTGTGCATTATCATAACTACAGCCTTCATTGTATAGTATGCGTTACCATAACTACAACCTTCATTGTATAGTGTGCGTTACCATAGCCACAACCTTCATTGTACAGTGTGCGTTACCATAACTACAGCCTTCATTGTATAGTGTGCATTACCATAACTACAGCCTTCATTGTATAGTGTGCGTTACCATAGCTACAGCCTTCATTGTATGGTGTGCATTGCCATTAAGACAGTTTTAATTGTATAGTGTGCATTGTCAAAACTACAGCCTTCATTGTATAGTGTGCATTACCATAACTACACCTTTCATTGTATAGTGTGCATAACCATAACTACACCCTTCATTGCATAGTGTGTATTACCATAACTACAGCCTTCATTGTATAGTGTGCATTACCATAATTACAGCCTTCATTGAAAAGTGTGCATTACCATAACTACAGCCTCCATTGTATAGTGCATTACCTTAACTACAGCCTTCATTGTATAGTGTGCATTACCATTGTGACAGCCTTCGTTATATAGTGTGTATTACCATAACTACAGCCTACATTGTATAGTGTTCATTACCATAACTACACCCTTCATTGTATAGTGTGCATTACCATAACTACAGCCTTCATTGTATAGTGTGTATTACCATAACTACAGTCTTTATTGTATAGTGTGCATTACCATAACTACAGACTTCATTGTATAGTGTGCATTGCCATAACCACAGCCTTCATTGTATAGTGTGCATCACTATGACTACAGCCTTCATTGTATAGTGTGCACTGCCATAACTACATCCTTCATTGTATAGTGTGCATTACCATAACTACAGCTTTCATTGTATAGTGTGCATTACCATAACTACAGCCTTCATTGTATAGTGTGCAGTACCATAACTACAGCTTTCATTGTATAGTGTGGATTACCATAACTACAGCCTTCATTGTATAGTGTGCATTACCATTAAGACAGCCTTCATTGTTATAGTGTGCATCACCATAACCACAGCCTTCATTGCATAGTGTGCATTACCATAACTAAAGCCTCCATTGAATAATGTGCATTACCATATCTGCAGCCTTCATTGTATGGTGTGCATTACCGTAACTACAGCCTTCATTGTATAGTATGCGTTACCATAACTACAGCCTTCATTGTATAGTGTGCGTTACCATAACTACAGCCTTCATTGTACGGTGTGCGTTACCATAACTACAGCCTTCACTGTATAGTGTACATTACCATAACTACAACCTTTATTGCATAGTGTGCATTACCATAACTAAAACCTTCATTGTATAGTGTGCATTACCATAATAACAGCCTTCATTGTATTCGGTGCATTACCATAACTACAGCCTTCAATGCATAGAGTGCATTACCATAACTACAGCCTTCATTGTATAGTGTGCATTACAATAATTACAGCCTTCATTGTACAGTGTGCATTACCATAACTACAGCCTTCATTGTATAGTGCACATTACCATAACTACACCCTTCATTGTATAGTGTGTATTACCATAACTACAGCCTTCATTGTATATTGTGCATTACCATAACTACAGCCTTCATTGTATAGTGTGCATTAACATAACAACAGCCTTCATTCTATAGTGTGCATTACCATAACTACAGACTTTATTGTATACTGTGCATTACCATAAATACAGCCTTTATTGTATAGTGTGCATTACCATAACTACACCCTTTATCGTATTTTGTGCATCACCATTCATACAACCTTCATTGTATAGTGCGCATTACCATAACTACAGCCTTCATTGTATAGTGCGCATCGCCATAAGTACACCCTTCTTTGTATAGTGTGCATTACCATAACAACAGCCTCCATTGTATAGAGTGCATTACCACAACTACAGCCTTCATTGTATAGTGAGCGTTACCATAACTACAGCCTTTATTGTATAGTGTGCATTACCATAACTACAGCCTTCATTGTATAGTGTGCATTACCATAACTACAGCCTCCATGGTATAGTGTGCATCACCATAAAAATACCCTTCATTGTATAGTGTGCATTGCCATAACTACAGCCTCCATTGTATAGTGTGCATTACCATAACTACAGCCTTCATTGTATAGTGTGCATTACCATAGCTACAGCCTTTGCCGATGCATTCACATGCTCGGGCTTTGTTCTCAGTAGGGGAAGGATGCCCATACGTGGCCCCCCTTCTACGATGTCCTTCGTAGGGGGAGGATGCCCATATTTGGCCCATGTCCTTCGTGCATTTCGACCACCATTTTTATCAATCCATGTAGCCTCTAAATTTGGATGAAGGGCGGATTTACCGAGAAGGCCGGATATTTAAATTTCTATTGAGGGGCGTATAACATATTGAAATTTGTTATTTGAGACCAATCGAATTGATATGTAGGGTAGAAGAAAGGGTCTGCACGAGGAGGGTCATCATCCATTCTTTTTATATAAATGACACAGCCTAAGCACTAGCTTGTATTGCAGAAGTTCGGTGCACTCTATAGAAATGTACAGTGTGCACAGGTTCAACAAATAGCAGTGTAAGTAGTGTAAGCAGTGTAAGCAGTGTAAGCAGTGTAAGCAGTGTAAGCAGTGTAAGCAGTGTAAGCAGTGTAAGCAGTGTAAGTAGTGTAAGCAGTGTAAGCAGTGTAAGCAGTGTAAGCAGTGTAAGCAGTGTTAGCAGTGTAAACAGTGTAAGCAGTGTAAGCGGTGTAAGCAGTGTGAGCGGTGTGCGCAGTGTAAGCAGTGTAAGCGGTGTAAGCAGTGTGCGCAGTGTAAGCAGTGTAAGCAGTGTAAGCAGTGTAAGCAGTGTAAGCAGTGTATGCAGTGTAAGCAGTGTAAGCAGTGTAAGCAGTGTAAGCAGTTGATTATTGTATATGACACAGCTAATGCTATCTGCAGCCGTTACCAGGCCCATTGAAAGCCCTCCACAGCCGTTACCAGACCATTACAAGCCATTCACAGCCGTTACCAGGCCCATTACAAGCCCTTCACAGCCGGCACCAGGCCCATTACAAGCCCTTTACAGCCGGCACCAGACCCATTGAAAGCCCTTCACAGCCGGCACCAGCTGATTAAAAGCCCTTCATAGCTGTTACCGGGCCCATTACAAGCCCTCCACAGCTGTTACCAGACCCATTACAAGCCCATCACAAGCCGAGACGAGCTGAGACGATGGGACTCGGGGAGCTCGGGGACCCGGGGGACATGGGTTACCCTCCGGGATTCGTAGGGCTCTTTTGGGACCCGAGACACCTCTGCCACCCCACTCCCACCCTAAAATGCTTGAGTGATTTTTTTTTATTACAGCCTAAACGATCACTAACGCAGAGGGGGCGAGCCGCGTCGAGGCTGGTCGAGGTGCGTCGAGATCAGTCGAAACATGTTGAGGCGAGTCGAGTTGGGAGCGACGAGCCGAAGCTGGCCGAAATTATTCGAGACAAGCCGAGATGAGCTAAGACGAGGGGTCTCGGGGGATTCGGGGAGCTCGGGAAGGCTCGGGGGACTTGGGTTATCCTCCGGGATTCATCGGGCTCTTATGTGACCCAAGGGACCAATGGCCCCCCACCCTATCCCCTTAAACAATCAGTGCGAAATCAATAATCTGAGCTGTTTTTCTGCCATTGACGAACCTGCTCTTACTTTCTTTTTCACGATCCACAATATTCCTGTTTGTGATTTTGTGGATGGGTATATTTTCTTCAGTCTGTGCTCGCTTGCGCGTGCACGGACCATTTACAGTTTCTGGGGTTGACCAGGACTACGCAGCTATAAAACCTTGTGACGCGTTGAGGTTGGAGTCTATCTAATCCGTGAAGCCATAGACCTTGTACCAATTTCGACGATGCTGTTTGCGCGCACTATCGCGCGTGCATGTTAATCTTGGAGTTCTGAGTGGTTGGAGGCGGGGATTTGTTTTGTCTGAGTCTTTATCTTGCCTGAATAAATATATTGTACTAAAAATAGGATAGACCGCGTAGCTGTAAACATTGTGTTGCGTTGCTGTCGGAGCTGACTTTGTCCGAGTAGCCGTGAACCTTGTACCAATTTCGACGATACTATCTGTGCGCACTGGCGTGTGGACATAATAAACATGAGGTTCTGAGGGGTTGGAAGTGAAGATTTGTTTCGTTTCACCTGAGTCTTTATCTTACCTGAATAAATAAATTGTGCTAATACAACCAAACCGCGTAGCTGTAAATATTGTGTTGCGTTGCTGTCGGAGCTGAATTTGCCCGTGTAGCCACTGACCTTGTACTTATCTCGACGATGCTACCTGTACGCACTAGGGTGCGTGCATATTACTCTTTACGTTCTAAAGGATTGGAAGCGGAGGTCCGTTTCGAGTAAGCGTCTTTCTTTGCGCACCAGCGTGCGTCTGACATTGCTAAAATTTTCACATTTTTTCTAACGGTAAAAGCGTTGTTTTATTTTTTCCTCGCACACTTAGGCGTGCGAGCCTACTGGAATCAATGATCATCGAGCCCTACGGGGGAGCCTATTATGAATCGCGTTGAGGCTCTGGTGGAACTGAGGATCAAATCAAATCAAATCAGGCCCATTACAAGCCCTCCATAACCGTTACCAGACTCATTACAAGCCCTCCACAGCCGTTACAAAGCCCATTACAAGCCCTTTACAGCTGTTACCAGGCCCATTACAAGTTCTTCACAGCTGTTACCAGGCCCATTAAAAGCCCTCCACAGCCGTTACCAGGCCCACTACAAACCCTTCACAGCTGTTACCATACCCATTACAAGCCCTTCACAGCTGTTACCAGGCCCATTACAAGCCCTTCACCGCTGTTACCAGGCGCATTAAAGGCCCTTCACAGCTGTTACTAGGCCCATTACAAGCCCTTCACAGCTGTTACTAGACCCATTTCAACCCCTTCACAGCTGTTACCAGGCCCATTAAAAGCCTTTCACAGGTGTTACCAGGCCCATTACAAGCCCTCCACAGCCGTTACCAGGCCCATTACAAGCCCTTCACAGCCGTTGCCAAACCCATTACAAGCCCTTTACAGCTGTTACCAGACATATTACAAGCCCTTCACAGCTGTTATCAGACCCATTACAAGCCCTTTACAGCCGTTACCAGACCCATTACAAGCCCTCCACAGCCGTCACCAGAACCTTACAAGCCCTCCACACGCCGTTGCCAGGCCCATTACAACCCCTTCACAGCCGGCACTAGGCCTAATACAATCCCTTCACAGCCGGCACCAGGCCCATTAAAAGTCCTTCACAGCTGTCACCAGGCCTATTACAAGCCCTTCACAGCTGTTACCAGGTCCATTACAAGCCCTTCACGGCCGGCACAAGGCTCATCAAAAGCTATTCACAGCCGGCACCAGGCCCATTAAAAGCCCTTCACAGCCGGCACCAGGCCCATTAAAAGCCCTTCACAGCCGGCACCAGGCCCATTAAAAGCCCTTCACAGATGTAACCAGGGCCATTACAAGCCCTTCACAGCTGTTGCCAGGCTCATTACAAGCCCTTCACAGCTGTTACCAGGCCCATTACAAGCCCTTCACAGCTGTTACCAGGACCATTACAAGCCGTGAAAAGCTGTTACCATGCCCGCTACAAGTCTTCACAGCCGTTACCAGGCCCATTACAAGCCCTTCACAGCCGTTACCAGACCCATTACAAGCCCTCCACAGCCGTTACCTAACCCATTACAAGCCCTTCACAACCGCTACCAGGCCCATTACAATCCCTTCACAGCCGGCACCAGGCAATTTGCAGCGGCCAACTTCGGAATTTATTCCACAGGGCAGACTTCATTGCTGCGGTCACACTGCCAGCGTCATCTTCGATCCTACTCCCTAGGGCAGAGTTTATTGCTGCGATCACACTGCCAGCGCCAGCCTCGGTCCTACTTCCTGGGCAGAGTTTATTGCTGCGGTCACACTCCCTGCGCCATCCTAGGTCCTACTCCCCAGGACAGAGTTCATCGCTGCGGTCACACTGCCCGCGCCATCCTTGGTCCTACTTCCCAGGGAAGAGTTCATCGCTGCGGTCACACTGCCCGCGCCGTCCTCGGTCCTACTCGCCAGGGCAGAATTCATTGCTGCGGTCACGTTGCCTGAGCCATTCTTGGCCCTACTCCCCAGGGCAGAGTATATCGCTGCAGTCACGTTGCATGGGCCATCCTCGGTCCTACTCCCCAGGGCAGAGTTCATCGCTGCTGTCACGCTGCCCGCGCCATCCTCGGTCCTAAAACTGTCGTGTTTTACTAAGCGTTCTCCTCATTAATGGGGTTGATTTTGTGGAAGTAACTTTCACTCGTGGCTGTTTATTTATGGCTTTATTGGTTACTGGTGAGAGAGGAGGGTCCCGACAACTGCCATAAGATGGAGAGGGCAAGTTAGAAGGAGGTGCAAATTAGAGGTGGGTGCTAGTTAAAAGATGCTACACATTAGAAAAAGGGTGCAAGTTAGAGAAGGGTGCTGCTATCTTGAGAAGGAGGCAAGTTATTGGAGTGTTCCACTCAGAGGAAGGTGTGAGGTAGGGGAGGGGGCAAGTTATAGGAGTGTGCCACTCAGAGGAAGGTGTGAGGTAGGGGAGGGGCCAAGTTATTGGAGTGTGCCACTCAATGAAAGGTGTGAGGTAGTGGAGGGGGCAAGTTATTGGAGTGTGCCACTCAGAGGAAGGTGTGAGGTAGGGGAGGGGGCAAGTTTTATTGGAACGTGCTACTTAGAGGAAGGTGTGAGGTAGGGGAGCGGGCAAGTTATTGGAGTGTGCCACTTAGAGGAAGGTGTGAGGTAGGGGAGGGGGCAAGTTATTGGAGTGTGTCACTCAGAGGAAGGTGTAGGTAGGGGAGAGGGCAAGTTTTATTGGAGCGTGCTACTTAGAGGAAGGTGTGAGGTAGGGGAGGGGGCAAGTTATCGGAGTGTGTCACTCAGAGGAAGGTGTAGGTAGGGGAGAGGGCAAGTTTTATTGGAGCGTGCTACTTAGAGGAAGGTGTGAGGTAGGGGAGCGGGCAAGTTATTGGAGTGTGCCACTTAGAGGAAGGTGTGAGGTAGGGGAGGGGGCAAGTT
>SDVV010040047.1:0-10571 GCA_016164225.1 Gammarus roeselii | reverse complement strand
ACACATTCAGTCCACTCACTTTCACTACCTCTCTTCCTCCTCCCTCTCGTTTGTTGCCCTTCCACTTCTGCTCCACTCTTAATCTACCTTCCACCAGAAGATGGTCAGACACTCCTCCACCCTCCCCTCTCAACACCCGCACATCCAACAGCCTCCCCACCACTCTCCTCGTTATCAGCACAAAATCCATCAGAGCTCTCTCCACCATTGCACCGTGGGCCATCCTTACACATGTGTACTTGTGAATATCTCGCTTCTTGAACAAACTTGTTCCCGACCACCAACTCCTGCTCCATACACAGACCTATCAGGTTTTCTCCACTGTCATTTCTACCGGGAACGCCATACCTTCCTATCACATTCTCCACCATTTCATCTCCAACTCTCGCATTAAGGTCACCCAGTACAACTACATTGAAATGACCTCCAAAACTCTCAATACACTCAGTCGGGTCAGTCCAGAATTGCTCCCTAAGATAATATGTCTAAGATAATATGGCAAATTAAAACCACAGTCGTGGTCACTCCTTTTTTTTTTTGCTAGGTGATTGGCGTGAAGTTGACTGGTGAGCTCTCAGGCTGGACCTCTCCCAAGGACATCATCCTGAAGGTGGCTGGCATCCTCACTGTGAAGGGTGGCACAGGCGCCATAGTCGAGTACTTCGGCCCGGGCGTCGACTCCATTTCATGCACCGGCATGGGCACTATCTGCAACATGGGAGCCGAGATTGGTTAGTAGCTAAACAATAACTGCTTCCACCTCCGACTTCATTAGCTACACCACATGGCACATTTTGTATTATCTTTCCTGGCCAGTAGCTATGTGTTATATTAAGATTGGTTGTTCTTAATATATGAAAAATTGATTGCCATCGCAATTTTGCCTTCGTGACCCAATTTCACAATTTTAAAGGGAAATGCATACATTCTACCTTATAATTTCATCTGTCATGAAAATGTGTAGCAGTGAATAAAAATTAAGGCATAGCTATTTCTATTACTTTGTGAACATTGTTACTCTTAAAATTTAAGAGATTCTTCAAGCTTCTGCGAAATCTTCATGCAATTTTGTTCATCACTTGAGGCCCATGAATATATTATTGCTGACAAGCAGGAATTATATTTTTAAATCGATCTTCAAATATAATTTCTTGAATTGGCACACAAAACAAGAACAATGACGAGGCGTGATTTTGCATTAATGTATTTTAACACCTCCACCCTCTGATGTAACAGATTATCTACTATTCAGAGGGTACAGTGAAGTTCAATTTTTTCCTCATCAGGTGCAACCACATCAATCTTCCCTTACAACAAGCGCATGCACAACTATCTAGTGGCCACAACTCGGAAGGATATTGCCCTGCTTGCCGACAAGAATAGCAACCTGCTCACGCCCGATGAGGGGGCTCCCTACGACAGGGTTATCGAGATCAACCTCTCGGAGCTGGAGCCGCACATCAATGGACCTTTCACGCCTGATCTTGCCAACCCCATTGACAAGGTCAGGCAAGAACTTCCGTACAACAGCTATATTGATCAGTTAGAGGGAAAGTCACTCTGCTTACTTTGTGCCCTTCCTCTAGCTGGGAAGCTCTGCAGTGTTTCGAACCCTGATTCCCCAAATCTATATCCATCCGTCCGTCAGTCCGTATTAACGCTCGTACAAACATGCTGTCGTTGCGTGTTGAGCTCTCCCTACAATTTGGAAGTTTTCATTATTTTTTATTACATCATTTATTTCCATCATCTGGCAATGGGTTTTAAATTTTTAAAATATTACACATGAAACTTTGTTGCCATGAACACTATTTGAATTAACGTAAACGAAAATTCAATTTGAAATTCGCCGCCGGTTCTGATTTCATGCAACATATTATAAATTACTATATTATAATAAATGACCAACAGCCAACGTCTTAGTTGAGTTGAGAATCAGGAATGCCTGGCACGAAATACATGGGGTGGGGCGATCACGAATACATGGGGTCGGGAAAATTACGAATTACATGGGATTGGGAAAACTTCTACACATGGGGCTATGAAATCCTGAGAACATGGGGTTGGGAAATCGAAATGAGCTTACATATTATAAAGATGGGGTAAAATATGAATAATAAAGGGTTGAATAGGTGACATAGATTATACATGAAATATATACATAACACTGCAAATACATATTTCATGACGAAATGCCCTAACATATTGTAAAGATGGTTGTAAAACATTGTATGAATAATGAAGTGGTGAAAAGACATGTTATTCATAAAATACATACATTACACGGAATACATACACTTCATACAGATACAGACACTAGGCCGCTCAATGCACTCACTCAGGTCAGTCCAGAATTGCTCCCTCTCCTCTTCACTCCTCTTGCTGCCAGGTCCGTAAGCACTCACAAATGCCCATCTTTCTACGCCGAACTTAACTTTCACTCACATAAATTTTGAGGACACCTCCTTTCATTCGGTAGCACCACTAGCCAACCGATCACTCAATATCAAGACCACACCTTCTCGTGCCCAACCTTCTTCCACACCAGACCTTCTTCCACTTACCACACCAAACTCACATTCGCCCTTTCCTTTCAACTTAGTCTCACTCAGCGCCAACTCATCAAATTTCCTCCTCACAAACATCTCGCCAATCTTCCTCCTCTCTACATCATTCGTACTACAGCCACGCACATTCAGCGACCCTAACAATAGGGTTCGGAGAGGCGTGTGCCTCTCCTCCCCCGCTTGTCTGGCCGTCTTCGAGGAAAGGTTTTACAATGAACGGGATTCCTAGCCCCTCCGCTCCGCCCCTTTTAGTCGCATTTACAACACACAGGAGTTACGGTAGCACGATTCTACTCCCGGCTACGGGGCGCCCTTTTAGTCGCCTTCTACGACACGCGGTGGATACGGTAGCAAGATTCTAAAGCCCCGGCTACAAGGCTCAGAATGATAATTACTCAACTTATAATGTAGCTTAACTAAATATCATTATAACAATTGTGACATGTTATGGATTTGTGCTTGCCGGACAAACAATTTGTTTGTACGACAAGAAATAGACAGAACACTTATTTAGCCTCGGAGCATAACCAGCAAATGTTGGCACCTCTGCTTCCTTCAGTTGATCGGATACTGGGCCGAATCCCTTAGAAATGTGGGTGGCCGACGACGAGGTACACCTTGCACTACTTTCACACGCCAACAAACTTGGCCATTTGTTGCTAGAAGGGTTCGGCCTGGAGACCCCGCAGGACACACTTCAGGTCAGGGGTGATGTCAGAGGTCAGTGTGTTAGCTGCAGGGCCCAACTTCTTCAACTGGTCTACTCCTTCAACCATCTTTTTTCTCAACTAGATGCCATGGACGGGAAAGCACATCCATTCTCCAATCACGCGCTCCATAGCATGCACTCGTTACCTCCAAATTTTTGTCTTTCCTTTCTAGCGCCTGCTGTTCACGTCGATGATTTTACTGGACGCTGAGTGTGCGCTGCCCGGGCATCTTGTCCACCTACTAGTTGTCGATCACTCCATCGCCAGTTAACCTCGATTTTCAACTTCACCGTAAAGCAACTACTCCAACCAATATGCAATACCGAGAATTTCAGACAACTTGAGGAATAATATTCAGATTCTCGCTATATATATACACACTGACTGCTCCATAACAGGTGCCAAGGTAGTGGCTGTCACTGTGTGCGGGGCAACCTCACGTTTGGCTACCCTCGCACAAGACACCTCCCTTACCTCAGCAGCGTCATATTCACTCAAATAAGCTTTCTCATTTATCAAAACCAATCGCTTTCCCTAATACATCATCTTCTCAGAGTTAAATGCTCACACTCGACTCAAAACTTAGCAACAATTATACCCCGCTACGTAAAATAGCTACATCTTTACCTCTTTACAATCTCCGTGGCAGGTCAAGCGGTCGAACTGTGCTGGAAATGAACGTGCAGACTCTCTTCTCGCTCAGTTGTCATCCTCTAACTGTAACAATTTATCACCATACACTTTTGAGATAGGTACCCGATCATCAACTTCCTTTTAATATTCTGCTATAACCATGTGTCAGTAAAGCGGACGAAAAATGCTCCCAGTCAAACCTTCAAATGGAAAATGGGAAATTTAGTTTTCGAAATAAGGGAGTTATCCATGTGAGTCGTGTTTTATAGGACACACATGGAAGACACACAACCATCTAATGAACGCAGACTTGGGACCGTTTGCGCTGCTATGTCCGTGTTGCCACCAAGTCACTGGCAATCCGCGTGAATCATTCAGCTTGACGAGTCTTTAAATCTATCCTTCACTCAACAAAGTATACTCACTGACCTCACCTTCTGGAAAATTAAAGCTAATCACCTTCGATATAGCAACAATACGATGTTAGAATTGAATAGCGGTACAAGAAAAATAGTTTTCCCTCTCCACAAAGTACATCGGTAGGTTAACGAAACATGCTCCAACGTCCATCAATACCACAATTTTTATTTTTTGTAATGTAATGATAAAGTTGTTGTTTTCGCTCACATCAGAGTTCGAACTCTTGGAGATGGACCCTTAACCGAACTAGTTTGCTTGGTTCTTCAGGTCGGAGAGGAGGCCAAAAAGAACAACTGGCCGCTGGAGGTGAAGGTTGGCCTGATCGGATCGTGCACCAACAGCTCTTACGAGGACATGGGCCGCTGCGCCTCCATTGTGAAGCAGGCAATGGCCCACGGCCTCAAGTCCAAGTCTCTGTTCCACATCACGCCAGGGTCTGAGCAGATCAGAGCCACCATCGAGCGGGACGGCATCGTGAGTGATGCTCACACTTTCAGTCAAGACATTGAATGCGGGGCGAACTTTGTCTTCGTCTGCTGAAGTAACTGAACCTATGAAATTGTGGTCTAATTAAGTTCATGAAGCTATACCGTGTATCGTTTTCCATTGTGAAATCGACGAAGCTCTAAACCGTGACAAGTTGTTGTCAACAACAACCGTGACAGGTAGCCAGTGTGTGATGCAGTGATAACCATCCCTACTCCCCATTGAAAATCAACCACGATAAAGATTTTCATGTTCGAATAACTCTGTTGAACTAATAATAATACTTGAACATTTAATGATTGTTGTTAGCTAATCATGAACTTCATTAGAAAACCATGGCTCTGTTATCTAATTTAGCCATGAACTTGAAATTTATGGATTGAAATTTCATTCAAGGATCAACTCCATTAGTCAAACTGAAAGAAAGTTCTAAGTTCTTCAATTTACCTATGTAGGCCTATATGACCATCGACCAGACTTTCTTGCACCATTCCAACTTGTTAACCTCCCTGCAGGCAGAAACTCTTCGCGGGTTTGGCGGTGTAGTGCTGGCTAATGCTTGCGGTCCCTGCATTGGCCAATGGGACCGACAGGACGTTGCGAAGGGCGAGAAGAACACCATCGTTACGTCATACAACCGAAACTTTACGGGTCGTAATGACGCAAACCCTAACACCCACTGCTTCGTCACTTCTCCTGAGATTGTTACTGCGTTGTCCCTTGCCGGCACACTAGACTTCGACCCTCGAAGGGACACCCTGGTACGTGGTACGGTGCCGGACTGCTAAATTACTTTGCTGCTCTCAGTCTAGTTGCTCAACTTATATGCATTGCAGCAGCTGCATCAAAGGTATCTTGTACAGCTAATCTTTCAGCATAGCAATAATATAAGAACTGTATGACATTGGTCTGGTGCAAGTATCGACAGGCGGTCCAATAGATTACATTGTATTGTGATAATTGACTGAATGTCAGCAAAATTTATAACTAATCATTTATTTCATTTCAGGAGAATTGTAAACTAATTATTTCTCGAATTTCAGCAAAAGTTACAACTGATCTATAATTTCAGCAACATCTGAAACAATTATTGAATTCCAGTCAAATTTTAAAGAGGTTATTGCATTTCAGCAAACTTTAAAAGAATTTATTTAAAATTTTAAACAATTGATATAACAAATTTCACTACAATTCAAAACAATATAGTGAGTTCCAAAACAACTTGACAATTAACTACTGTCGTTGTAGAAGGACTTATTTGTAAGTGTACAATACTTACGTATTTTTTTTTTACAGACCGGAGCTGACGGTAAGTCTTTCAAACTCGACAATCCCTTCGCAGCTGAACTCCCAGCAAATGGTTTTGACCCTGGCGAAGACACCTTCCAGGTACAGCGTGCATAAGCGCACAGTTGCACGTCGCTATCAAATTTTGCATAATAACTATATGTATATATCTTCCATCTTAATTTATAAATGCTTATAAGATTTGTGTAGTCATGTAGTCGACTCTGCAATCTCATTACAAAGTGCATGCAATTTATGAACCCTTGATGAGCAAATTTCATTTCGAAATTTGCGCAACATTCAAACAAGTTTCGATCCTTGGTATATACTAGTTTGTATTACTCAATTTCATTATGATGAAACATTAGACCAATGTGTAGGTGATGGGTAGTTGTGCAACTAACAGAACTGTCAGTCACTTACGTCCAGTACTTGGAAGCATGCGCAAAAACAGTACTGGTGAATCGGCATCAAGCCTAAATATCTTCGACCGGGTTTCTTAGCCTTGGACATGTTTCTGTAACAAAACCTCTTGTGTCAGCCTCCTCCCGCAGTCGGCAGCACTTTGGCTGTGGATGTGTCTCCTGAATCCCAGCGCCTGCAGCTGCTCACGCCCTTTGACAAATGGGATGGCAAGGATCTCGAAGACATGACCGTACTCATAAAGGTTGGTTCTATTTTTGCGTGCCGGCTGGTGTTCCCTTGGAGGCAGGTGCCTGTACAGCAACCGCACAGCCTCAGCTCAGGGATTCCTACGAGTGTTCATCTTGACCTAAACATGCACTACTTTTGTTTCAGAAATCCAAGCTTTTTGAAGACATAGACATAAGGCCAAAATCCCCCGGGAAGGGGGTGGCCGACGTACACTCATACTCGTACAACATAGCTCTTTTGCACTAAAGGCTTCGGCAGGAAATTGATTATTCATTTTTCAGATCGTTAACACATTCTTTTAGTATTATATTATTTCTTATTTCAGGGCTCAATTATTTATCTGTGCCCCTTTTTTTTGGTGATCAATTTTGGATTAGTTATAGAATTATGTATCGTTAGACGCCCGCAAGGGCCCTAGGTGGACTATGCGGTGTGTTAGTTAGTCTAGTCCAACCTACGGTGGGAGAATTTGCACTCTCCCGGGCGCCTAATAAATGTCCCGGCACAGCTAGGCGTTATGATAGCTAAAAGGGAAAATAATGTTGCTATTGATCTCGGAGAGTGAGCCTTGCATGGCACTGTGCGTGGAGGGGACGGGGCTAGTCGAGGCAGGTTGAGGCGAGTGGAGACGAGTCTACTGGCGAGGCGATGAGTCGAGACAAACCGAGGCTGGCTGAGACATGGTGACCCGGGAGTGGGGGGGGTACTCGCGGGACCCGAAGGACTTGAGGGACCCGGTGTTTTTGGGAACCCGGGGGACTTTGAGACCAGGAGGATTTAGGAGGGACCCACTTGGACCCTTCCGGGGCCCTTTGGGACACCCTCGAGACCCTTTGGGACCCCCTTGAGAAGCTTTGGGACTCGTTTGAGGCCCTTCTGAACCCTGGGACCCATGTTTCCTCCTCCCCACGCTGGAAAACCATACACAGAAAAATGTGTACATGCAAAATGCCTGAGTAGAACAGTTGACCATTGCAGTCCACGGATTACCGGCGCAGAAGGCGAGGGTCGCGTCGAGGCTGGTCAAGGTGCGTCGAGATCAGTCGAAACATGTTGAGGCGAGTCGAGTTGGTCGCGACGAGCCAAGACTGGCCGAAATTATTCGAGACAAGCCGAGATGAGCTGAAACGAGGAGACCCGGGGACTCTTGGGGGACCTTCCGGGATTTGTCGGGCTCGTTTGGGACCCGAGACACCTCTGCCACCCCACTTTCACCCCAAAATGCTGGAGTGAAAATTTTGTTATTACAGTCCACATGATTACTAGCGCAGAGACCTACTCGGTATCTACGTTAAACTTGATCTGTATCTATGTTTAACCTACTATCTCTACGTTGAACCTACTCGGAATCTTCGTTGAACCTACTCGTAATCTACGCTGCACCTACTTTGCCATTCTTTAATTGCCCTACGGGGGAGTCTGCATTAACTTCGCGTTGGGACTCCGGTGGAAAACGGAAGCAACTACTACTACTACTACTACTTCGACGGGAAAACCCGCAACACTGGCTCATGAAAGCAGTCCAATGTCAGGGTCAACAGGGCGCGTCAGTGTGACTGGTTTATTGAACCCTTGCTGCGTCATAGTGACCTGACTCCTCCTCAACGACCATTCCTATCCTGGACGAGTTGTCGTGGCTGGAAGGCACATTAGGGCAGTGTTAAAAAAAATCATTCATTCATTACCATCCTCATTCCACGCCTATTTATAGTACGCTTTCTCGCTACCTCTACGCTCTTGTCTCTTTTTCGTACGTCTGATTAACGCTATCCATCCACCCAAACAGCGGTCTACTTCTAGGCCTATGTCTGCTCACCTTCGCTTTCATCACCTTATTCACCAATTTCATTCATTCATCCTCGTCATATGCCTGAACCATCTCAGTGCACGTGAATCTACTCTAATTTCATCATCCCCGTTCTAACGTCGTTATTGATCCTGACTCTCAGCGTTACACCGGCAATTTTTCACAAACATTTCATATCGAAAATATTCTACCTTCTTCCCTCTGCTCTCTACCCCTCAAGTCACAGCTCTGTAGAGCTCATTTGAGACAACTACCCCCTCATACAACCCTCTCTGCCTACATTCCTATTGTCCTACATCTCGTAACACTCTTGAGTACACCCAAAACTTAACACCATTCCTTCACACGCAACTTCCATCTCGTTTCCACTAGTTAAGTCTCCTTCACATGGGATCCCAGGTACTCACCACTGAACTTCCTCCAATAACTTTCCATTTAAGAGGACACTAATTCTTCGCGCATCTTGAAGTGACTACTGTTTTTTTGTGTCCACCTTTGACTTTGGTTTACTTCGCTCGATTGTTTGGCGTGCTGTCTTTTGTTATTACAGTTTCAAATTTTTCTAATTGTTTATTTGATGAGTTAGTGAGTGTAGTGTATGAGATGAGCGTGAGATGCGCTTTGCCGTCGGCCATCCCCCTTTCTGGGGGTTTCGGTCTCGTATCTGTTATTTAATGACTACTTTGTGTGTCATTTTAGCTTTGTGCAGAGGCAGTATCGTACCCAATGACGGACAACTAACTGAGTTTGAAATTACCATCGCGTACTGTTCTTTGCGTCTAAGCTCTAAAGTTTCCAGGGTATAGAAACTTTTTTGCTGTATCAAAATAAGTGCCGGTCACCGCTCTAAGCCGAATATCGCTTCGAGACCGAATATCGTCTCGTAAAGGTTAAAGTTTCCAACTAAATTGGAGAGATCGACTATCATCTCTTAAGAGCGAGAGCAATAAGGAAGGCTCATCCGCCTTCCCGTGGTGTCCTCGTTATCCACCAACATTAATTTGTCCCTTTGTGTAAATACGTTTTGAGTTAGGAGATTCCTTCACCGTCCCCATTCAGTTTGAAGCTACATCCCCCCCTTGGTGCACAAAGAGGTGAGCCCCCCACTGACACCGGGGTTTGTGAATTTAGAATCGAAATCAATTGAAATTAGAAAAGCAACAAAAAAGTGGTAAAAAAAAGGTGAAAAATAAATAAAAACGGTTTAAATAATAATCTAGATGTAAGGTTAGTTGTGAGTTAGTGTTTATATTCGTATACACAACAGAAATAAATTTTAAGAAGGCCCCACCTTCATTACCCGGAACCCCGGGTAGAAGCCGGGGATCATACAATGGGCAGGACCATGCCCTAACGGAGAAGGGCTGCCGGCCCCTCCAGAGCGTCGCACTCAAACAAGTCTGTGAGAAAGAAAGACGAGCCCCTAAGAAGTTTCTCATCGACAGGAGACCGGACTCAGGTCAAAATTGACGACACAAATGAACGCGTTTTGAAGCTTGACGCGAATATAACCGAAATGCAGAGTACTCTGGGCAAGATCTGCAAAATAATAGGCCTCCCCGAACTGGAGAAAGAGGACTGCCCGGTGCCCTCCAGTGTAGTCGGCGAACGTCTCACCAAACTCGATAACCTGTGTGCAACTATGAATGCCCGACTGGAGGAGCTGATGAAGAGGATAGAGGCCAGGGAACCCGTAACCGTTTCGTGTGCTTTCGCCTCTGCCCTTTCCGATAACATCGCTCTCCTCCCAGCCGAAACTCGTAACGCCCGAACACCAAAAAACCCAAAGAGGAGACAATACACATGTTGATGACCACAACCTATTCAACAACGGCCCTAAATTACCCGAACACTTGAAAATGACATTTGATGTTGATGACAGACCGGATATTTGCCCATATAAACTACGAGAAGAACTGGGCTCCATGACTGGCCGTCCAATTCTCAACATCACCGCCAGCGGTGACGATAGCTTTACCATTAAAGTAGACACAAAACTTCAAAGTG
>SDVV010040046.1:0-10571 GCA_016164225.1 Gammarus roeselii | reverse complement strand
GATGAAGACATTGTCACACGTCATTCAAGGCAATTTAGCGGCAAAGCCACGACGCACCGGGAGGATGAAGACATTGTCACACGTCATTCAAGGCAATTCAGCGGCAAAGCCACGACGCACCGGGAGGATGAAGACATTGTCACACGTCATTCAAGGCAATTTAGCGGCAAAGCCACGACGCACCGGGAGGATGGAGACATTGTCACACGTCATTCAAGGCAAATGAAAACAGGAAAAATTCACCTTTCAGGTGCAAAACTCAGACATTTAACATTTAGGTGTAAAGTTCAAATTTTCATTATTTGGAGACCTAATTTGAACAATATTCAGTTAGAAACAACAATTCAACTCTCACAATTTACGAAATAGCGCCGAAGCTGTCCCCATTTATGAAATATTGCAGGTACACTTTTGTGACCTCGCACCGTTGTCACGTTTTTCTGGTCACGTTATAGAAAGACGTTTTCTGCTTATACAGTCATTTTTCTTTTTAACTATAACTGTTTTTCGAATAAGTATAAGAATAAGTATGTTGTCTGGAAGCGAATACATGGCTTCGTGTGTGGCATCTGAAAAACACCATCTGACTCTTGATCGATCGATTTGGTTTTATATGTGACCCACATCCTCGATACTTCTTGACTGGAATATCTCTATTCTTTTTGTTGATTGCTCAATTTATAAGTAGATACAACGCTGTGCGTTCGGAAAGTTGTTTGTATTCAACGGAGAGGGTCGCATGCACTCGATGCAAGATGTCGCCATGTCTGTGAACACTTGGCCTTTCCGAACAATGATCAGGCTATGCGTAACAAATAAATGTAAAATTAGTTATTTAGCAGCTTCTCTTATAAATGCATCTGACTCACCCTCTATGATCGGCTGCACTCTTAATCGAGATCCTTCCCAGCAGGTCGGAAGGAGTCTTGCCCTTCATCCGCTGAAAAAGGGTCAACCCCTTCAGCGTCAAAGATCAACCCCTTCAGCGTCAAAGATCAACCCCTTCAGCGTCAAGGATCAACCCCATCAGCGTCAAGGATCAACCCATTCAGCGTCAAGGATCAACCCCTTCAGTGTCATGGATCAACCAGCGTCAAGGGTCAACCCCTTCAGCGTCAAGAGTCAACCCTTCCAGCGTCAAGGGTCAACCCCTTCAACGTCAAGGATCAACCCCTTCAGCGTCAAGGATCAACCCCTTCCGCGTCAAGGGTCAACCCCTTCAGCGTCAAGGGTCAACCCTTTCAGCGTTAAAGATCAACCCCTTCAACGTCAAGGACCAACCCCTTCAGCGACAAGGATCAACCGCTTCAGCGTCAAGGGTCAACCCCTTCAGCGTCAAGGATCAACCCCTTCAGTGTCAAGGATCAACCCCTTCAGCGTCAAGGGTCAACTCCTTCAGCGTCAAGGATCAACCCCTTCAGCGTCAAAGATCAACCCCTTCAGCGTCAAGGGTCATCCCTTTCAGCGTCAAAGATCAACCCCTCCAGCGTCAAGGGTCAACTCCTTCAGCGTCAAGGGTGAACCCCTTCAGCGTCAAGGATGAACTCCTTCAGCATCAAGGATCAACCACTTCAGCGTCAAGGATGAACCTCTTCAGCATCAAGGATCAACCACTTCAGCGTCAAGGATGAACCCCTTCAGCATCAAGGATCAACCCCTTCAGCATCAAGGATAAACCACTTCAGCGTCAAGGATGAACCCCTTCAGCATCAAGGATCAACCACTTCAGCGTCAAGGATGAACCCCTTCAGCATCAAGGATCAACCCCTTCAGCATCAAGGATCAACCACTTCAGCGTCAAGGATGAACCCCTTCAGCATCAAGGATCAACCACTTCAGCGCCAAGGATGAACCCCTTCAGCATCAAGGATCAACCCCTTCAGCATCAAGGATCAACCACTTCAGCGTCAAGGATCAACCCCTTCAGCATCAAGGATCAACCCCTTCAGCATCAAGGATCAACCCCTTCAGCATCAAGGATCAACCACTTCAGCGTCAAGGATGAACCCCTTCAGCATCAAGGATCAACCACTTCAGCGCCAAGGATGAACCCCTTCAGCATCAAGGATCAACCCCTTCAGCATCAAGGATCAACCACTTCAGCGTCAAGGATCAACCCCTTCAGCATCAAGGATCAACCCCTTCAGCATCAAGGATCAACCACTTCAGCGTCAAGGATGAACCCCTTCAGCATCAAGGATCAACCACTTCAGCGTCAAGGATCAGTTATAAAGAAGCGGGTTCATTGCTTCATTTCGCCCTCCAATCCACGATTGAAGCAGACAGAATAAACCCGATTCCAATCATCAATGGGAATTAATCTTGCTTATTGATTATATATGCACTTCAAAATATTACGATGATCAATACGTGATATTCTAGCAAAATTTGCATTAATGAACTTTAACAGTGATACATTACCATGTTTTGCACTGCGGAATATGCCGTATTAACTGTACCGTGTCGAAATAAAATCGAACCCTCTTGAGGAATTTAGTCACAATATTTAATGTTTTCGTGACATGTGTCATGTGACTCAGGTGTGTGAGTCATGGGATTCAGGTGTGTGAGTCATGTGACTCAGGTGTGTGAGTCATGCGACTCATGTGTGAGTCATGTGATTCAGGTGTGTGAGTCATGTGACAGGTGTGTGAGTGATGTGACTCAGGTGTGTGAGTCATGTGACACAGATGTAGGAGTCATGTGACTCAGGTGTGTGAGTAATGTGACTCAGGTGTGTGAGTCATGTGACTCAGGTGTGTGAGTCATGTGACTCAGGTGTGTGAGTCATGTGACTCAGGTGTGTGAGTCACGTGACTCAGGTGTGTGAGTCATGTGACACAGGTGTGTGAGTCATGTGACTCAGGTGTGTGAGTCATGTGGCTCAGGTGGGTGAGTCATGTGACACAGGTGTGTGAGTCATGTGACTCAGGTGTGTGAGTCATGTGACTCAGGTGTGTGGGTCATGTGATTCAGGTGTGCGAGTCATGTGACTCAGGTGTGTGAGTCATGTGACTCAGGTGTGTGAGTCATGTGACTCAGGTATGTGGGTCATGTGATTCAGGTGTGCGAGTCATGTGACTCAGGTGTGTGAGTCATGTGACTCAGGTGTGCGAGTCATGTGACTCAGGTGTGTGAGTCATGTGACTTAGGTGTATAAGTCATGTGGCAGATGTGTGAGTCATGTGACACAGGTGTGTGAGTCATTTGACTCAGGTGTGTGAGCCATGTGACTCAGGTGTGTGAGTCTTGTGGCTCAGGTGTGTGAGTCATGTGACTCAGGTGTGTGAGTCATGTGACTCAGGTGTGTGAGTCATGTGGCTCAGGTGTGTGAGTCATGTGACTCAGGTGTGTGAGTCATGTGACTCAGGTGTGTGAGTCATGTAACTCACGTGTGCTGTATTTCTCGTACGTACGTCATTGAGGATATTTAGTATTCGTTATCCCCTTCATGCATTTATTACAGCAAACAGAACCAGTGTTTGAACTGCAACCAGTTGACACTTGGCATCTTAAGACTTATCACAATCTAGGAGGCTAGAACGACAAATGTACATCGATCGAAACCGATGATAATTACTATAACAATAATGGAAATGTTGCAATTGAAGTTTCACATTTGTTAAGTGCATTTGAACCAAGCCAACATGTTGTTACGTGTAGGTTATTGTTACATCACAGCGGCATGTCAGCTTATGAATTAACTACTCACAAATTGAACTATCGTAACATAGTTTAACATCAATTCCTAACATCACTTTTATTATCTTGAAAAGTGACCAAATTCGACTGTTATTACAGTAATTGCATCTGTAATGAAGTAGCTGTTATTACAGTAATTGCATCTGTAATGAAGTAGCTGTTATTACAGTTATTGCACCTGTTATGCAGTAACTGTTATTATTACAGTAATTGCAGTAATTGCATCGTTTATGGAGTAGCTGTTATTACAGTAATTGCATCTGTAATGAAGTAGCTGTTATTACAGTTATTGCACCTGTTATGCAGTAACTGTTATTATTACAGTAATTGCAGTAATTGCATCGTTGGAGTAGCTGTTATTACAGTAATTTCATCTGTAATGTAGTAGCTGTTATTACAGTTATTGCACCTGTTATGCAGTAACTGTTATTATTACAGTAATTGCAGTAATTGCATCGTTTATGGAGTAGCTGTTATTACAGTAATTGCATCTGTAATGAAGTAGCTGTTATTACAGTTATTGCACCTGTTATGCAGTAACTGTTATTATTACAGTAATTGCAGTAATTGCATCGTTTATGGAGTAGCTGTTATTACAGTATTTGCACCTGTAATGAAGTAGCTGTTATCACAGTAATTTCACCTGTAATGTAGTAGCTGTTATCACAGTAATTGCACTTGTATTGAAGTAGCTGTTATTACAGTAATTTCACCTGTAATGTAGTAGCTGTTATCATAGTAATTGCACTTGTATTGAAGTAGCTGTTATTACAGTAATTTCACCTGTAATGTAGTAGCTGTTATCACAGTAATTGCACTTGTATTGAAGTAGCTGTTATTACAGTAATTGCACCTGCAATGCAGTAACTGTTAATACAGTAGTTGCACATATTATGCAGTAACTGTTATTACAGTAATAGCACCTGTTATGCAGTAACTGTCCTGCAGAAGACGATCGTGGCTGTCATCTTAACATGAAGAGACGTTGGCTTTGGATGTCTCGCTTCCGCATCTGAAACTTTTCGAACATCTTCGAGCGAAATTTTGAAAAAGCGGGTCGAGAGCCTGTACTTGAAACATTATTATGAACATGAAATTATATTTTGAACATTTCAATTCAAACGCAGTGCTAAAAATTATTCCACACTCATGTCACATCAACTAAAAATGGTCAGCATGCTAACATTTATGTAAAATGCTAATGAAGTTGCAGATATGCCTGAGAGTACATTGTTTTCTTTTATCATTGTGATTAGCATAACATTGGATAATGGTATTTTTCACAATGAATTACAGATCAACTGGAACTTTGATCTAGCTGCAAAGTACCTCTATAGGAGACTCCCTTATGAGAGTATAACCCGTGCACAACTCAATACAGTGTCATTACTAGCATTCATGCACTCAGATGATGATGGTTGGTTGTTCAGAGAACCATGTGAAATGATGTCACATATCACAACCATCCATAATAATACCAAATAAATCACAGCTGATTGAAGCCTTCGGAGCCGAAGTATAAACGTTCCTGGACGTTGTTTGATCCTTATCACGCTATTGAGTTTATTGTCTATTACTGAAAGGTATTAGTCAAATACACGGATATACACCATCGTTGTATTGCTAAAATCTCTCGGCCCGAGACGTATCCTGATTTATAGCATTAAATTATCGTCTTTTTATAGCAGCACCTGCTCGCTAGTGCTTAGACCTATGACCAAACTGTAATGTATGGTTTGCCTGACACGATAATCATTTTGGTGTACAGATACATCAAGGAGGCGCCGCATATACAATATATATGATTTCTATTGGAACTATTTACTGGGCCATTTTCGTGTGTAGACACTTTCAGAAGCGATGAATTATTTTGTTATTAGTAGATGAATGTACGGTTATAGTAGACATAGTCTGGGATTTGGATTAAAACTAAGAAAAATATGACTTCACAAATTTTGGGGCTTAAGATGTTGTATTTACGTAATTATAACTTGTCTGATCATGGTCCTCTGTCACTTGTGTTTGGCTCTCGCTATCTCTAAATCGAGCAATCTCAAACGCAGGCGGAGACTCAACTTCTGACAAGCTAACTTCTGTACATTCGCTGAACAACTCTAAAAATAATAGCGAAAATCAGAACCCTTAAATGCTCACAAGTCTGCAGGTTCCGACGGTTTCCTCCCGAGTATAATCAAGGCTGCATTGGGCGAAATCACTCCTCATTCCTGGTGGTTTTCCACCAGCCACTGGAAGAGAGGTTCCCTACGACATGAATGTAGTCGACGTTACACCCATCTACAAGACAGGGACAAAAACTTACTGGAAAGTAAAGACCTAAAAACCTAATCTCAGTTGCGGGCAAAATGTTGGGAGTCCATCATCGCAGACCAAATAAAAGATCACCTTGAGATAAAGGATATCCTGGGGGACAGTCATCACGGTGTCCAACGTAAGAGATCACGCCTGACCAAGTTGCAAGAATTCTTCCACTTCATGATTCTATCGACGACAACTCAAGAGCTATCGATATTCTGTACCTTGACTTCAAGAAGGAATTTGACAAGGTTCCTCACTAGAAACTCCTCACCAAAGTAAGAGCTCGTGGAGTCCGGGATAGAAATACGGCATGGACAGAGAATTGGCTCTAGAACAGGAGACAGCGATGAAAGCTCTTTGAGGGCCCTGGTCAAAAGCGGATTCCCTCGGGGGATTTATCTTTGGCCTAATCCCGTTCCTCATCTACATCAACGACATAGACACAGGCCTTGTCAGCAAAATATCAAAGTTTGCCGACAACAACAAACTAGGAGCAAACGCTCCAAGTCCCACAGCTGTCGAGTCCTTTAATTCAACAAGATCTCGACAGAATCGGGAATGGTCGACGGCATAGCAATTCCCGTTCAACACCAATAAGCGCGCAGTCATGCACATCTGTAGGGCAAACGAGTCCAGACCACAAATCTAGAAAAAGACCTTGGTGCTTACATCAGCATGGACTACAAGTTCCCGAGGCAATGCATAAGAATACAGATGAAGGCAAACAAAGTTCTCAGTTACATTGTTAACTAGTTCAAGTACAGAAATAAAGAAATTATTTTAACTCTGCACAACGCTCCAGTCAGACCACTTCGGGAATATGCTGTCCAGTTCTGGTCTCCCACTCTCGTCCAAGGCATAGAGAGGCCAGAAAAGGTTCAAACAAGACTAACCAAAATGATCACTACCCTAAGACACTAAGAGTGGCAGAGAAGACTATGTGAACTAAATCTTTTCACCCTAACAAAACGTAGACTTAATAGACAACTCATTGAGAACTTTACAATCTTAAAAGGTTTCAATAACGTAGACCTCAGAAGCTTCTTCACGTTGAACGACAGCCCTACCAGTAATCCTGAATGGAAACTTCAACCAAAACGGTTCAACACCCGACCCTGCGGAGACTTCATGATATACAGAATATGCAACGTCTGGTACAGACTCCAGTCACGTGTGATCGCGAGCAGATGAGTGGATACGTTCAGGCGTAGACTTGACCGGATTGTCTCTGATCTAAAATACTGGCTACATATCCAGGGTAGTATCATACAACGCTAAACAAAGCAAGTAGAACCGGTTCGAGGATGGGGAGGGATAAGTGGCAGCCTTACCAGACACAGCGAGCTAACAGGGCTTGCCGTGGTGTGCCCCCAACAGCTCGGTTGCACCTCGAACTTAAGAGTACAGCAAACACTAGAATTGACGAAACACGCTAAACAAATCATAGACAGCTAGCTCGACGACGTTGAGGCAACTTAGCAAGTAGAAGCAGCTCTGGGTGGAAAGACGGATGTGACACGGCCTTGTGCGGAGCGCGCCGGACTAATAAGGCTTACCTTGTGATGTTTATGAAACTGTCCGCATCCATAGCTCCGACCATTACACTAGTCTATCAGCCTTGGCAAGCCCCTCCCAGAAGATGATGAGGAAAACCAGTTAGATCAGAACTAAATCAGGAAACTAGTCAAGTGGACGAAGTTCGAGGTGCTACAAAACAGAGTGAGGGCGGCCATAGTCAACAGGGCTTGTTTTGTGCAAGCCCTGCTGATCCCTGTCGACCACATCACTAGTGTACCTGCTCTGGAAAAACCTAGATGAGCCGTGCTTGTTTTGCTAGTCCGAGAAAAGCTGACCACATGCCTTTAGTAGGAGGAGCTAAGCCGTAATGCTTCACGACACAGAAAACCAAGTGCCAGCACAGTGTGACAAGAAAGAGCCCTGTCTTAATACACCGGTTCTTTGTATTGCAGGGGTAGTCGCGTCTTAGGTCTCTCGTCACAATTTTTTCTCACCCTCATACCAATAGTGGGGAAGGGGGGAGACAGGGACCCCAAGAAGACTACTGAACCACGGGATGCCCTGCAGCATAGAAGCTTGGAGGACTGGGGAGAGGTGACACGCAGGGAGTCACCCTGGATGAGATTCACTTAAACGGTAACCTAAAGGATAGGCAGAACGGTCTCTTTGCTAATTTGAATCTCATATTACTTGTAACTTCTTGAAACTCTCTCCCTCTCTCTAATCCAAAGATTACTAGTAATCTGTCTTAAATGCGGTTTCTTTCAGACACTGATTTGGCTGTCAAACTTGATAAGGAACAGCGGCGCTTGAGAATCCCTGCGCTGTCCCTTCCAAGGCTCTCAAACTTCCCCTGCTGATACTCCCTTCTCCAATCACTTCACCTCACCACCGGTCTAGCCCTAACTAGCGCTGTAATTCACACTGTAACTCACTCATGCGCATGTGCAACCACTCTCCTTCATAACTCAGCTTGGTGAGTTATAGCAGCAGTAGTGGTGTCCTTCTTGTCGGTACCTCAGTTAATTATGACGTACAATGCTCCCGTAGCACTGTTTTATCTCTGCCGTTCATCTACCTACAGATCCATCGTCATGTCTTACTTAGTTAGCAACTCCGTCGTAATATTTAAATAACCACTTCTTTTAGCTGTTTAGTTGATCCTGTTCAATATAACGGGCACCTCATCCGCTCTTTTGTAACAAACAACAAAAATGGACATCATATCAAGTTTATCCTTTCCTGTTTGTAGCGATGTGAGCCAATCGAGTGTTCCTTCTATGATCGGATTTCAAAACCTCGTAAAACCTGATGGGGTGGCATACTCTATTGTTCATTATGTTCCACAGCGGTACACTTCATGCCTAAGTGACCTATCAGCACATCTTTTCTACTTACCTCAAACCATTCTTCACTCAGCACCATCTATGAAGAAAACCAGCAGGATTCCAAACCTCCTCACATTTTTCACAATTTAAACTATAGGTATCGCATCGAGGAATCTAGGGTAATAAATTAGTACAAATGCCGTGTGCATGTTGCTATTAAGTATTCAGGGTAAATAATGGGTGTCAAATGTTGAGGTAATAGATGGCTCGGGCCTACTTAGTGGAGCGGATTGGGGTAGTGCACTGAGGGGGAGGAGGGGCAGAGGAGGGGAAGTTGGAGCTGTCCTAACTTGGCAAAGAAATCTGTCCAACAAGAAACGGCATATCCACTTTCACTGATTAATATTCCAACGGCTTGTCCTATCTTCCCCTTCTAGTTCTTGAAATGAATGTTGGTCAGTTGTACTGAATGGCTACGAAGTAAATGTTCAGTAGTGAGGAAGCACATTCAAATTTGCAATTTGTGATGTAATGGGAAGTCGTCTCCGTTTAGATTAAATACTTTTGTTAATAGTTATACAGCTAAAGGTTGTTTGTTCAAACTGTATGGTTAAATATTATACTGTTATACAACGAAACGTGTCATAGTATGTAACAATAATATTTATGGAGACTTCTGCAGACGTCATACATTATTCCGGATATTTATATTTACCGAAAAGTTAATATTATTGAACTAACAGCATCACAAAACATTACATGCCTAGAATAATTTCCTCAGCAACTAAGAAACAAGAACTAAGCATCGGTTACCCAAATAGAATAAGGCACAGAACAAACCTGTTAAAAGTGACCAATAACACAAGCTTAAACGTCATTCAATATTAGCGCAATAACAATCCTGACGCCATAACAAGTTAGTCGCACCACAAGCCTGATTATTCTACAGATTAGCCGAATTGCAAGTTTGAATGCTATTCCAAGTCAGTCCATCAACAAGGCTGAATGCTATTCCTAATCAGCCCATCAATAAGGCAGAATGCTATTCCAAGTTAGCCCATCAACAAGGCAGGATGCTATTCTATGTCAGCCCATCAACAAGGCGGAATGCTATTCCAAGTCAGCCCATCAACAGGGCAGAGTGCTATTCCAATTCAGCCCATCAACAAGGCAGGATGCTATTCAATGTCAGCCCATCAACAAGGCAGGATGCTATTCCAAGTCAGCCCATCAACAAGGCGGAATGCTATTCCAAGTCAGCCCATCAACAATGCAGAATGCTATTCCAAGTCAGCCCATCAACAGGGCAGAGTGCTATTCCAATTCAGCCCATCAACAAGGCAGGATGCTATTCAATGTCAGCCCATCAACAAGGCAGGATGCTATTCCAAGTCAGCCCATCAACAAGGCGGAATGCTATTCCAAGTCAGCCCATCAACAATGCAGAATGCTATTCCAAGTCAGCCCATCAACAGGGCAGAGTGCTATTCCAATTCAGCCCATCAACAAGGCAGGATGCTATTCAATGTCAGCCCATCAACAAGGCAGGATGCTATTCCAAGTCAGCCCATCAACAAGGCGGAATGCTATTCCAAGTCAGCCCATCAACAATGCAGAATGCTATTCCAAGTCAGCCCATCAACAGGGCAGAGTGCTATTCCAATTCAGCCCATCAACAAGGCAGGATGCTATTCAATGTCAGCCCAT
>SDVV010040045.1:0-10571 GCA_016164225.1 Gammarus roeselii | reverse complement strand
CGCTCGGTGAGTCAAGGTGCATGCATCGCGTCCTACCCCGGTGAAATGTTATGTGCAAATTCCCGTAGACCGGACAAAATCCGTCGTTTGCGGCCACCAAAATGACTCTAGAAAGCGGTTCTTGTACAACATCTAACTACTCACAAGAGAAGGATGGTCGAAGTCATTATTTTTGTTTCGCGAAGATGCTCACATAGAATTTTTGGTGTGAAAAAGTTATGTTTTTCCTAAAATGATATCCCATGTATATATATATATGTATATATAATTATGTCAAAATCTATTATCAATAAAAATATATATATCTAATAAATCTTTGTTTGCAATATCCTAAATTTAACTCGATTGAACTAACATTGAAAATGCACTAAATGCCTCATGCTCCCACGTTGAAAATGTGATAGATATTAAGCTAATTGAAGTAGTACACATCTCCCTAATTATCGTAGATAGATATATCTCATTAGGTGAAGGGTAGCCAAACCGTAAATGCTCTAAGACCCCTCCATCCAGTAAATCGTCTTCTCAGTGTGGAAGTATACATTTGCAAGGGATCAATAACGAAAATTTCATATAAATGGATAATGGACTCACACCTCTTAAACATTCATTTCTCCAAAATATCTGACATTCAACTCTGAGTTCATGAGAATAACGCTATTTTTTACTACGATTCCATTCAAATCTATAATAAATTTCTAGACCTATCTGATGCTATGTCTCTAGCAGAACAAACAAACAAAAAAACTCCAAGCCCAACGTATCATAACAATGAAGTCTACAATGCTTTGCTAGGTCACTTCTCAGCAAACTACCACTGATAAAAAACAAATTTCAAAGGAAACATCCAGTCAAGTATAATACTTCAGACATATCTTGCATCTGATTCACCCATCGTCTCTGAACAACATCAAGCAAGCTAAGTCACATCCTGGATATAACCAATAATGAGCCTGACATGAGTCTCCAGTTTAAAGGTTAACTCCGATATTGACACGGAAAATGCGGTAATCGTCTCTGTCTGAATACATGGACTTCTCCAAGAACCCAACAAAAATCATTTGTACGATGAAACAAACAAATGACTGCTGGGACTAATGAAAAAGCGAAACGACCAACGAATACCCGAGTGAGATCATTTGCTTGTAACCAACGTTTTACGGTATGTTGGTTGCTTGTCCGAGGCCTCAGACCAGCAGCTAAGGGTAGCAAAACAGTAAATACTCATGTGAAATAATACCGTAAAACCAATACGAAGATAATTAGGATTGCGGTCGTATCGATAACCCACAGATATACTACCACCCGAGAACACTTTTGCGTGAAAAAAATATGAAAGCACGTCAACATGAACATGTTGTAACCGGTAAATGATCGTAGCCTATATTCAACATCAACATCAACCATCTCACCGCTAAAAACTCCACCAAACAACCTCTGAAAATTAGTCAAATAAAGCACAACTAGCTATGCTCTTCATATATATACCCATATTTCTTGCATAACTATATCGAATATTCTAACAATTAAGGTTTGAGCAGTAAAAATTTCTATTCAAATGAGTCATTCAATAACAAACAAAGTTATATATATCATACCGTGCGAAATATTTCAATAAAATCATATACAGTATCGAGAAGACCTAGTAACATACATTTATATAATCCGTGCGTAAGCAATCGTAAATAAAATCAATAAGACACCGAAAGGAATCTGGAAGATACCGTAAGAAAAACGATTCTCCAAGAGGACCATATATCTCGAGATAAGATCTTTGTGTGACAGTTGACATATAAAGATAATCAAGCCAATTACCATTTGCGGTTTGGTCACTGCCTGAATCCGGTCAACCCCTCCCCTCTTCTCCACCCGTCACGGGCAATCTCTATGTACCATCAGTAACTCACTTGACCAGAATATACGAAAATAAACATATAACTACAATGTCCGAGATATACAGCGACTTAGTCAGACACACTAACAAATAATATACATCCAAACAAATACATCGGCCGACTCAGAAAAAACTTGCGTTCCTGGTATCTCTATGTACCATCAGTAACTAACTTGACCACAAGATCAATTTGTCTTAACATAAAACTACAATGTCCGAAATATACAG
Source organism: Gammarus roeselii (assembly GCA_016164225.1). Classification (NCBI taxonomy): domain Eukaryota; kingdom Metazoa; phylum Arthropoda; class Malacostraca; order Amphipoda; family Gammaridae; genus Gammarus; species Gammarus roeselii. Next base: position 8,449 of record SDVV010040045.1, on the reverse strand, counting down.
AGACTAAGTCGGACACATTAACAAATAATATACATCCTAACAAATACATTCGATATAAGGTTCAAAGATCTAGTCATCCTGTATCTATTTCCTTCACAAAGCATACATGGAGTCACTAATTAAGACCCATCTAATTCCTTCACAAAAGCATATATGGAGTCACTAATTAAGACCCATCTAATTCTTTCACAAAGCATATTTGCAGTAAGTATTTCCAGGGCGTTTTCGTCACCCCTATTCCCAGGGCGTTTTTTGACACTCCTATTTCCAGGGCGTTTTTCGTCACCCCTATTTCCAGGGCGTTTTTTGGCACCCCTATTTCCAGGGCGTTTTTCGTCACCCCTATTTCCAGGGCGTTTTTTGGCACTCGTTTTTACATTGCGTTTTTTGGCACTCGTCTTTCCAGGTCGTTTTTTGGCACTCGTTTTCCAGGGCGTTTTGTGGCACTTTATATACTACTAATATTAACTATAATACACGAGAAGGATAAGAAAGAATCAAGTTCAGTCATCTTATAACAATACCCTATATTAGATAATAAACAATATTACCAACATCAAACTGATCATCTCATAATCGAGCAACAAATCCAACAATACAACAAACTATCTTATTGTAACAGTAAAATGTTGATAACATATTGGAAAAATACGTGTAAATTTATTGTTAACGCTTTACCAACCTTAACATGTGCGGCAAGCTTACATAATTGTTTAGAACTTTACAGTCTACTAACGTTCCATAACCTAACATTACATGAGACAATTCACACGCACAAACTCATACACACATGCACAAAATTACCCTCATAACAAATAAAATGAATTGCAAATATAGAAAATTTCAAACCTTGAGTAAATATGCTACAGGTGATATTCATTTTTTTGTCTCTTGGAAAGGTGAAAACATGACCAATATGGGTTGAAAGCTACCAATTTGGTCGAACCGAGGTACATAATTGAAAGTTAGAATGTACGAATGGAGTGATCTATACACTAACAGATAGAAATCCGACAGACAAGTTCTATAAGACATCCTAAAACCGGACACAGATCCAATTTCAAAACGTAAAATATACCGATATTTTCTAACATTAAACCAAATTTAGGCGAATTTATACCAATAAACCTAAATTATTATGATTACGGTGATTTATATTCTAGATTTTGATGATTGCGATCTTTTCATCACAAATATGTAGTAAAAATGCTATAGTGGGCATAGTGAATTCTCGAATAAGTCAGATATTCTCGATTTCAACGGAATCTCATAACAACACGTAAATCAAGCATTCGTTTTAACTGTACAAACTGCAAACGGTTAACATGTTTATAAAAGTATGACATTTGGGAATAAGCATCTAGTATAGACATGCCACCGAAATACATAATTGAGATCTACAATAAACTGAAGGAGTATTTAAACAGAAACACTTTATACAAATCTGGTAGACTAAATCTCCAAGACATGGTAGAACAGTACCACAGATGCAATGTCGTGAGGGAAAATATCAAAATTTTGTACCACTACATCCAATTACATTAGGGGAATTTAAACCTTATAAAAGTTAGTTTGCTATGATAACCGTTCAAAATCGCATAACAGCAATAAAAACAGCTAAATAACTTTCTCTATTGTGGTTTACCCAACATTGATTAAATATTATATACGATGTTTCCTATCACACCCAGATGATGAATCCTATACCAATATGGAAGGTTATGGTCAATCAATACATGATGCCGGTATACATAACCGATATTTTAATTAATATAGATAATCCAGTACATCAACTCCTAAGGTGATCTGAAACAGAACTAACATCGTAAACAGCATATGAGCCACACCGAAAATATCTGCCTTTAAAAAAACACTGAGTTCATCAGTATCGAGCGGTGTAATTTCATAGGTAAGAAGGTAATGATTTTGAATAATACGTGAAATACGAAACACTTCCTTCGTAAACTTTGGTTCGTGACCTTTCCTGAATTTATTGGGAATGGAGTCAATGCACTGTAAGCGTACATACACTCCAACCTTTAGTTGCGTACTGGGCACTTTTATTCATCTACGTCGTGTTTTATACATTTCGGACAGTAGTGTCTGAATTTCTTTTGCATCGTTCAACAAATAAACATCAAAGGGGACCCGACCCATTATTGATGAGTGCGGTGTCACATTGTACGAATTCACAATCGTTTGTAAGTCATCTATATAGCGTTCCGTCTTTTTAGCATGCATATACTAGCCCAACTTCAGTTTCAACGTTCGTGCGACACATTCAGTGGGTGAGGCTTTAATGGCTTTGTTGTAGGTATAATAAATGGATATGTTCTTGTCAGCCAAATGAGTTTTAATTTTTTTATTCATATACTCAGTTCCCTAATCTGAACAGATTCAAGTTGTAGGCCCTACTAGTTCGTTGAATACTGCATCAAAAGCTGCAATCATATTATGGAATGTAAAAGCTTTCAAGGCTTGTTCACAAAAATATTTGCTGTACATATCAATAACGATCAATAAATACCTAATTCCGACATTTTCATCAGCCTAATCTTTCATTTGGCCCTTCCGCACAGAGAATCGATCCAGGACCCGCAGCTGTGAACATGCGTCTGCTAAGTTTCAATGGATCTTGCTGAAATCGTGCATAAGTCTCTGACCCCCGTTGTAATTTTTCGACATCGCGCCTTGTTGTAGACGGACAAATATTCGTATAACTTTGATGTAGGGACTTCGCGCTGGAGAAGGATTCAACAGTCTCCGGATTGTAGTAGGCTCTCTCCATTTTAATTCAATACGAGTCTCAAATCAGGCAACACTTGTTCAAATTCATGTCCTGCAATTTGTGCTCTAATCAAGAGCTTGGAATCACTTGGCTGTGTGAAATCGACCAAGATGTGCCCATATTGTTTTAGTTCCACATGCAACTTATGTACAGAGATAAACGACTCAATCTTGTCTTTTGCATGGGACGTTTTACCATATTAACGTAATTGATTTATATCGCGCATACACATAATAACGAAATGAGTGGTATCCAAAGATATTCTACGGTGGAATGGATCAAAGTGAAAGAGTTATTGCTTCAAATACATCGCACTGATATTTGCGTGTCTCCCCCGACAGAACACATTTGCAATAATACATAGAGACTCTGATTCCATCATGAAATCGTCGTACACGACAAGGAGTCTACATTTCGATTGTGTTGACAATGGATCGAATGCAAGTTTACCAGTGTTTTTTTTTTTCTCGTGTTTCTTGACAGCAAAGTGCTCTGACCCCGAAACGACCACCTTGTCTACACTATCGATGTATTTAGTAATCAATTTACCTATTGAGACAATCTTCACACTAGATGAGAACCTGCTCACAAACAATCGAGCGAGTCTGTTAAAAATATTGATGACGTGATACTTAATCGTCTCCATCCTCCCCAACAGATGCTACACAATGAACTATTTTTAAATGAACCTTCAATTTATATATACTCTCTCTCTGTTTTGCAGATGTATTCCATCAAGGATGCGCTGAAATCAAGGACCCGTTTGGTGGACACATCGCCAGGTAATTATCCGCATGACTATTTTTCCGTTGATATCTCTAAAGTTAGATGGTCATGATATAAAAATTACTCATCTTGCGAACATCTTTGACATCAACCAATATGGTTTACGTTTGTTTATTCGAATTTCTTTCTAGCAATCGATTTTGTCTTCGTTAAATCATTACTAACGTTCTCAACAGATCGTGGTAACAACTTGATCGGAGGTATTCAAAGGCCAGAGCAACCCGGAACTTCAGGGATGATAAGGTACATGTATGGTAGCTTATGTTTAACAAAATGTCTACTTAATTTTGGACGCTGTAATCACAGTATTTCATGATGGAGAAAAACGGATTTATCTCCTACTAAATACATCATTTTTCGCGTGCAGACCGATGCAGTACAATACCTCTTGAGCAAATAACCCGTATCAGGGATACCCGCTGTCCGGGTATAACGCATACAGTCATTGCCCAAACTATCAGGGATAGCCTAGGTGCGGTAACCCGAACAACCAGCGTCATCCGCTGCCTGTATACAGGCAACACTGCCAGCAACGTTCTTGGCAGCAGCTTCAAGCATGACAACCTCGACATCCGTTTCAGAGACCACCATGGCAGACACAAGCATGCTACTACCCGCAACAGTCTCAACAGACATCGACTACAGAAACTGACTTCTACAAAGTCGGACATGATGCATTACAAAGGCTAGTGTGCACAAAATAATGTTTCTACATTTTCATTTATGGTGTTAAAAGCAGGATCTTCCTTCAGGAACATCACTCCATAGGTTGAGAAGGCGCTTCCACTATAGATTTGATTTGAAATGATTTGAGGCTCATTTCCACCGGAGTCGCAACGGGAGTCATAATAGGCTCCCCCGTAGGGCGCGATCGTCATTGATTCAGGTAAGTTCACACGGCCTCGCGTGCAAAAATATTAGTCGTGTCAAGATGAAACCAAGCACATATTTCCATAGTGGCATATTCGCGTACCAGCGTGCACAAGAGAGTAAAGAAATAATGCGTATCTTCGTAAATGTATTTTTATCTCTGTGCGTAATGGAATGGAGAGACCGCCTCAATTGCACAGGTGTTTGGTGTTTGGACAGCTTCGTATAGTCCGGTGTGTTTTCCGAAAGCGATTAGCTTCTTACGGTATGTTGCGTCAGTGAATAGGCTTTGAAGGTTGCACGGGGAATTTAAAAACGCTCGTCGGCCTGCCGCGAGTGCGTTGCAATCCATCAGTAAGTGTTTCACGCTGATAGCCACTTGGTGGCAACCCGGGCAAGATGACGCGTTTGGTCCTGTGTCGACACCCATCAGGTGGTTTTGAGTTATCCACGTGTGTCCCGTGCACAAGCGGTTGATGAACACTTGGTCTTTTCAGTTGGTGAACTTAGTTCCCCATTTTACGACTGAGGGTTTGACTGCAAGCATTTTTTGTCCACTTTGTTGCCACATTTCATCCCATCGGGATATTATATGGGTTGTTGATGATAAGGAACCAGTCCCGGTAATGTATTGCGAAAAATTGTTCTTGGTTAGTGGATGCCAGTTTAGGAAGCGAGTGCGCAAGTTCGTTTCCTCTTAATCTCGCGTATCCGGGAATCCAGCAGAATTCAACTGCCTGACCCGTCTCGGACATCACAAAAAGATCATGCTGCATTTTACGTAGGACGGGATGCTTGTAGTGCAGTGTTTTAAGCTGGGTGAGGACACTCAGACTGTCTGAGAATACGACGTATTTGGGGAAGCGATCTGTTTTCGCAATTTAAATGGCAAGTTCGAGTGCGTGGAGCTCCGCAGAGAACACGGAGGCCTCCTGTGGGAGGGTGGCCGAGAGTGGGATGTCCCCGCACATAGCGACGGCTCCCACTCTGTTCGCGGTGCTGGAGCAGTCATTGTATGTATGGCGGTGCTCTAAATATTCTTCCTCAAGTAGATTTAGGAATTCCTGCCGGTACGCGTTGGTTTGAGTAGTTGCTTTAGGGTACACTTGCAGGTCTAGGTTGACGGGTGGTGGGTTGATCATCTATGTTGGTGTGTTAATTTGAAGAATTTTTCGCTATAGAATGATCTGTCTGATATGTCTAAAGTTAGGGGCTTGTCTTGCGAGATTCGCTTCAGTGATTTAAGCTGAGATGTACTGCGATACAGCATCGTAACCTCTTGAACGAGGACGCTAACTATAAAGTAAGAACTTGGTACAATTTTAAGCTTGTGCATTTTTGATTTAATGTTTAAAAACACGAGCGTTCTTCTTTTAAGTTGTGTTCCAGCTCCACACTCGACGAGTCCTTCGGTTATAGGTCACTGCAAGATTTCTTTCTTTTAACAACTCCATTTTTTCGGACTTGATGATCAATCTTGAAGATGTGTACTCGACAAGAAGCTGTTGGTGTGTGTGTCCGCCAACCTAAGCGGTGCCAGTTTTATACGATCCCACCGCAGCAGGCAAACAGGTTACAACACGTATAGCGGTATAAGTTTAGTTTTATTATGGTTTTATTCACCCAAATTGTCGTACACATCGTACATCTAGCAGCGTATGACAAGTACTTTTGTTTATTTATGGTTAAGTCATCGGGCGGTGTATGGCAACTGTTGTATTAAACGGCGAATGCCGCCGTTCAGACATGATTTTTGAACTTGATCTCGTCGGCGGCACACCTTCCTCGAAATGTAAGTAATTCTAACGTGTCTGTTTTTAAAGATATCTTCCTGTAACTTTGTTAGTTTTTTTTCTATATATATATTTCAATAAATTTGTCTTTTGTTTATTCATGTAGGGTAAGCCAAAACGTGACACTATTGTTGGATGCAACTCAAGGAGCAGGGAGTGTCTGCAGCAACGGACCACAGCGAAATGACGCCGGTACTTGTCCGCAACCTAGCCTCGCAACCTCGCAACCTACCGGAAACATCGAAATGTCCGCAAGCCCTAGCGCAACCGTAAGACCCGCAGGTGGTGGTGGTGGTTTTCCGTCTACGGAACTACCCGGATTTCAACCTACTACCGCGATGGATGCACTCTTGGCGCAGTTTCCTCTGGAACAAATAGTTACACAGTCTTCTGATCGGTTTTCAGAACAGCTCGTCATTTCAGCCTACTGTCGGTTCGGTTCAGGATCAAGCTATTCCGTTGCGCCAGCCTATCTTTTATCCACCTACCTCTAAAGGAATTTTGGATAACAATTTTTTAACATCCAAATTTCCACCATACACTGGACATGTCAACATATCTTCCATGATAACATTAGGACGTAAGGAACTAGAGGAACCTGTTACATTGAAATTATGCCAGTTCCAAAGACTCCAATACAGTTTAAATGGTACAATAGGTAAATTGGTAGAGAATGCATATGTTGACGGCAAGGACTGGGTGCTTAACACAACTGCTATCCAGCTATCAGAAGACCCAATTTTAGGTGAGCTGATTGAGGATCTCGGGGTTGATTTACACAATAGTCCATTAAAACTAACCAGCGTTGAGCTTGAATTCTACAAGACTGGTGTTAATGGAACTAAACGTCTTGGCAATTATGTTCCTTGGCCCAAAAACTGCCCAGGTCATCACCATATTGTTAATATCAAGACAACAAAAATATTGTGTGTTCACAAGCCTCATCGCCCACTTCCACTTGCCTGAAAATACACACCTCACAAGGAAAAGACAACAAGCGGAGAGTACTTATCTCCCGTACAAAGATACGTGCCCTAATTTCCCATACCTTGCCATGAACAAACCTGTTGTTCTGGAAGATTTTCCTCTAATAAAAAGGGAATGTAACCTGAACATCAGACTATATCAGCTCACAAAAAAGAAAGAAAGGTTTGGACTTGTCAGTATTTACAGGGGCAGTTTAGACGCCAGCGAGGAACGTACGGTCCATCTTGTGCAAGTTTTAGATACTAACCATGTCGCTCTCATCCTGTGTTTCACTACATTTTCGCGCACCTTTAGAGATACAACACGTAGAGACAACTTTTTTTGTTCGTTTTGTATGCAGGGTATGGATGAAAGCAGAAAAACTGGGCGCATAAAGATGTGTTCGTAGAGTACTGGCTTGCAAAAATACAGTGCTTTGTTTGATCCTGCAAATATGTCTCAGGCAATACATGTGGAGAACACATCTCCGAGCTAGAAATCATTATCAGAAAAAACCTTGTGCGAATAACAATCGTTAGAGATGAAGGAAAATTGTTTGAATATGATAGTGTCACATAACGCATAAAGTTCCACACCTTATTCTACAAAATATGTCGCAATTCAAATATACCAAAGCTACAGTGAATTGGTACTTTGTTGGAGATAGATCAGCTGATTTAATAGGCGTGACGGGGTGTAAATATAATGTCTGTGAAGGTGCCGTGAGCGAAAAAAAAAGCCCTTTATGACCGATAATGTGCGCTAAATAAACGTTTTCTCGGGAATAATTTAACGATGCTTCATGGGCGACAAGCAAGTTAACATCCTTGACGTTATTCCAATCAATAAAATGTATTAATTTATGCGTGCACATGTCAGTAGAGTATATATCACCAAAACGGCCCAAAAATATATCACCAAAACGGCCCAAAAATATATCACCGAAACGGCCCAAAAATATATCACCAAAACGGCCCAAAAATATATCACCGAAACGGCCCGAAAATATACAGGCGCGAAACGGCCCTGGATAATTAGTGAGTATGTATATTATTTGTGAAGGATTTAGGATATATGTTATTTGTGAAGGATTTAGGATATATGTTATTTATGAAGGTATATTATTTGTGAAGGAAATTAGATTTGGCTATAATTAGTGACTCTATGTATATTATTTGTGAAGGATTTAGGATATATGTTATTTGTGAAGGATTTAGGATATATGTTATTTATGAAGGTATATTAT
>SDVV010040044.1:0-10571 GCA_016164225.1 Gammarus roeselii | reverse complement strand
GCCAACCGCGGTAAAGTGTTACAGCGTAGCTGCCACTTTGGGAACAATGAGCGAATGAACATGAAAAAAAATGTTTGTCCTCAATTTCCCTACAATGTTTATCCCTGCTTGGTTGGCTGGATTTTAAATGTTTGCGGCGTACAAGTTTGTTAGAACTTGCTTGAGAAAGAATGGCTAGACGTACCTATCGTAATTGCTATGAAATGGTCGTTTTCGATTGGTTACATTTTACTTCCCCAAAATGTCGAATACGTCGTCATTCTTCATTTGTCAATGGATCCTGTAAAGAAGCAGCTGAGCTTCTTGTTACTGGAATATTAAGAATGCGATTCTTGTTACTGGAATATTAAGGATGCGATTCTTGTGTCTGGAATATTAGGGATGCGATTCTTGTTACTGGAATATTAAGGATGCGATTCTTGTGTCTGGAATATTAGGGATGCGATTTTTGTTACTGGAATATTAAAGATGCGATTCTTGTTACTGGAATATTAAGGATGAGATTCCTGTTACTGGAATACTAAGGATGCGATTCTTGTTACTGGAATGTTAAGGATGCGATTCTTGTGTCTGGAAAATTAAGGATGCGATTCTTGTTACTGGAATATTAAGGATGCAATTCTTGTGACTGAAATATTAAAAATGCGATTCTTGTTACTGGAATATTAAGGATGCGATTCTTGTTACTGGAATATAAAGGATGCAATTCTGGTGTCTGGAATATTAAGGATGCGATTCTTGTTACTGGAATATTAAGGATGTGATTCTTGGTACTGAAATATTAAGGATGCGATTCATGTTACTTGAATATTAAGTATGCGATTCTTGTTACTGGAATATTAAGGATGCAATTCTTGTGTCTAGGATAATAAGGATGCGATATTTGTTACTGGAATATTTAGGATGCGATACTTGTTAGTGGAATATTAAGGATGCGATTCTTGTTACTGGAATATTAAGGATGCGATTCTCGTTTCTGGAATATTAAGAAAACAATTTTTGTTACTGGAGTATTAAGGATGCGATTCTTGTTACTGGAATATTAAGAATGCGATTCTTATTACTGGAATGTTCAGGATGCGATTCTTGTTACTGGAATATTGAGGATGCGACTCTTGTTACTGGAATATTAAGAATACAATTCTTATTACGGGAATATTGTCACTCTTAATACGAGTGGAAGTCAATCTGCGCGTGTGAACTCATTTTGAATGCTTGACAGAATTGCTCTGTCATCCCCGTCAGTACAGCGCGGAGAACAAATTAGAAAGTTGAACCTAAATCATGATACTACGTGGCAGCATAGGTGCTGTGAAGATGACCTCATAGAATCTGTACCAGCTGCTGCTATGGCCAAACATTTACTTCGAAAGGACAGCGTGCACCACCTGCCCGGGAGAGGGGGGGGGGGGTAGGAGCAAATAATGCACATTTTCACGTGTACCGACGGGGATGGTGGGGCACTGATTGCAATAAGGTTATTTTATTATTGTTTGATAGTTTCAGGTGATCGTTCAGAATAATTCAATTATTTACCACCCCGTTTGCCGTATCCACCTTACCGACCAACCTCTTTCGGCCTTGAATGAGTCTTGGATCACACTCTAGAGAGCATTCAAATTACCGCCAGTCCACTTGCCCAGGCATGTTGTCTTGAATGCTTATTAGTAGCATTTGAGTTTGATTCAAGTTCATTTTGCAAGGGGACTGGGACGCTGATAGCAATACGGGATCTTGCGACGATGTTATTTCCTTCAGAATATTTTGGAGAACATAATGTGATATTATATAAGGTAACACATTTAGGTATTGATGATAGCTTCATGTTCCTTGCAATTCTATGTACGACCTATAATTATCCATTTAAATCATTACAGGAAATTGATTACGTTGCATTGGGTCGTACGTTACGAATGGAATTAAAGGGGGAAGGAAGGTGAGGCTGTCGCTTATGCCACTCAATTGCAGTCATTGTGTTGTGAGGTTGTTTGACCGTAAAGAGCATCGAAGAATAATGAGTTAAAGGTATTCCTAAAGGTCAAGGGAAGATGGACCTATACATCCCTAAAGGTCATCACCGTTCTGTTTCCCATCACCTCACAGACACCACACACTGCCGGATGTGCCTTGATCACCTCCTCAATGGGGCCTCTCGCTGCTACTGTAGGACACAGCAGCCGCACTAGTGTGATGCTGGAGGACAGTTGTAGTAGTATATAATGGAAGCACGATGTCCCTAGATTTGTAGTGCAAGTTTCTGAATATAAAGCCAAAGAGTCTATTGCCTTTCTTGGAGCTAACTTCCACTTAGTTTTTCCATTTGAGATCTCTGATGATTAATATTCCAAGGTCTCGTTGTTGGTCGCCTTCAGTCGTACGCTGATCTGCCATATCGAAAGCAGAACTTATATTTTGTGATCGGATGTGCATGACAGTGTATTTTTCAATATTACAGTTCATTTTTCACTTAACAGATCAGTTCGCTAGTTCATTGAGATCCCTTTGGACAGTTATGCGATGTTGTTCACAGTCTGTTTGGTGGCAGAGTTCAGTGTCGTCAGCATATTTTGATAACTTGCTAACGATGTCGGTGTCGAGGTCAATTATATAGCTTATAAAGTAAAGGGCACAAGAACACTGCCCTGGGGTACTCCTGATGTTACCGTAGCCCTCCGACTTTTTCCTTGTCCGACTCAGACCCGTAGCTTGGCCACCTGGCCACGTTTCCATTTATGCCAAGCGCCTCCACATGGGGACCTTATCAAACGCTTTTTGAAAGTCAAGATAGATAAGGCCGAAGAAGAGTTAAAGAGCATTATTATAAATAGAGGAACGAATGAACGTCTACGCGCTACAAATGCAAATAGGATGACTTCAAATTTCATTTCCATCACGGGAATTTTTTGTTGGTGCGCATGCTTTCAAATACCTTACATAACCCAACCACATTCAATTCCTGAATGATCAACCGGTACCAAATGCACTGGTATAGTCTGGCTCACAATAATTCAAACGCTTCCATTGAGAGGTCATCTTGCCAGCCTACTGAATGAACAATCGATCACAAAAGTCTTGTCTCTCCGACCGATCAACACCTTCAACGTCAGATATTTCATTAGGTAAACTAACTATTGCCAATTACCGTGTGTATTTACAGAGGCCTTCGTGCATTGGACGCTTCGGCGGAGGTGGGCTCCTTAATCTAATCTGATCATGCATAGGACCCTTATTGAAGGATCTTCTCTATCGACATCATGGCACTTGCACATCAACGACATGACCTCATCATGTGATCACGTCACCGCCGTACTTTGTGCCATGAGCGTTACAAATGATGTGACGCCTACACCCGACGACATTACCGCTACTCTTGAGGATATGGCTCCAACACATTACGACATGACCCATACGAGGGAGCCTATTCGGATTCACGTTAAGGCTCCGGTGGAAATGAGGCTCAAATCAAATCAAATAAAAAATTACGACATGACACCCTCATACCGCGTTAGGAGCCCGTCGTTTGACGTCCCTAACGGCGCAGTTGCGACGACACTGCTGTTAATACAAAGCTCTGCACCGATGCAGTGGAGCCTGGCATTTCAATACTACACTATAACTAGTGCAGTGCTTCGTGAAGTGTAGACTGGTATCCTTTTGTGCTGTTGGATATAGATTATACTCACTGATATATCCCTAACATCACGTAACGTCAGGTAATAGATTATACTATCTGATCTATCCTTGACATCACGTAACATCACGTAATAGATTATACTCATTGATCTGTCCCTAACATCACGTAACAGCACATAATAGATTATACTCTCTGATCCATCCCCAACATCACGTAACATCACGTAATAGATTATACTCATTGATCTGTCCCTAACATCACGTAACAGCACGTAATAGATTATACTCTCTGATCCATCCCTAACATCACGTATCATCACGTAATAGATTATACTCACTGATCTATCCCTAACATCACGTAACATCACGTAATCGATTATACTCACTGATCTATCCCTAACATCACGTAACAGCACGTAATAGATTATACTCACTGATCTATCCCTAACATCACGTAACATCACGTAATAGATTATACTCACTGATCCATCCCTAACATCACGTAATAGATTATACTCACTGATCTATCCCTAACATCACGTAACATCACGTAATAAATTAAACTCACTGATCCAACCCTAACATCACGTAATATCACGTAGTATATTATACTCACTGATCTATCCCTAACATCTCGTAACATCACGTAATCGATTATAATCACTGATCCATCCCTAACATCACTTAACATCACGTAATCGATTATACTCACTGATCTATCCCTAACATCACGTAACATCACGTAATCGATTATACGCACTGATCTATGCCTAACATCGCGTAATCGATTATACTCACTGATCTATCCCTAACATCACGTAACATCACGTAATCGATAATACTCACTGATCCATCCCTAACATCACGTAATTTCATAATAAAAACATTACTGTGCGTCTGAGATTTCGTTCAATTTCAATATGATACCATAATCCTTGTATTGTCAAGTATTAAGCCTGTAAACATCATCTTGAGACATTGCCCCCTCCTGGTCGCTGCATTTTTTTCTTGCTATAGCACTGGGTACCCCCCTACATTGCCTCAACTGGGCAAGCTTTTAAACTGGCATGACGGTTATTCCATTAAAGGGCTTCTGTCTCATGCAATACGACGAATTTTATACTTTATTGTGTGTAATATGCTTCGTAACCGTTACATCACCATATATTATTTCCTCTCACAACCTCCCCTCCCCCTTCCTCTGTACTTGATGTGCGGTGTTTGACCGTAAAAGAAAATCCGGAAACAAGTATGAAAATCTATGGAATAAACGAGGGGAGTAACAGTTCGGCCCAAAACATTCACGGGAAGTGGCTGTATGACAAAAACAAAACGGAAAATATTATTTTACGAATACAGATCAAAAAGCGTGCGTTCAAGAGCCCTTAATCATTTATAAGCAATGGGTGTAAACAGAGTAATATTACAATGAGGGGAATATTCTTATATCTACATGGGATCACTTTACCTCATTTTCAAAATATTTTTCAAGACAATTGCCTTTGAGGTCAGAAATACCGTTGCAAGATTGTTGCAGGTGGGTGCCTGATCCATTTCCTCCTATTATGACCCCCCCTCCATGCACTTCTCAATCCCCGCCCCCCTTTTATCAACTCCAGTGGACCTCCTAAGGAAGTCCCACGAGAAGTCTTGGCTCACGAAATCCTACACTGAATTGGTCTAAGGATTAAGATCCTACAGGCATGGCAAAGGGTATCCTTCGCAGGCGGAGGATGTCCTCTATCCCTCCTGGTTGGTGCAATCATCGAGTGGTGGGAAGTTTGCCTGAGACGACCAACCGTCGCCGGGGAAATGCTTCCCTTCTTCTAAGTTGCTCCTACTCGCTTGGCCGCCTCATACGGGGGTGGAAGACTGGCCATGATTTGGATATGATTGCAGGTTGGGCCGAATCCGCAGTGGTAAGGATTGAGATTGGCTCAATCATCTTGCCTGTCGGTGCGTGAAGTTCCATGGGCTTATATTATTTTACCTTGAGGTATAAAGTCATAATGCTTTCCCAATTAATATGCTTATAAGACGTTGTCGCTGCTCTCATAATTCCGAGACTCATGTTTCGGTTAACAATTGCGGAGTTGCCGGTATTTGCGCTGTCCGCTGTTAGAAGCTGCAGCACCCCAGCTGACCTCTCTTTGAAGCTGCGGCACCCCAGCTGACCTCTCTTTGAAGCTGCGGCACCCCAGCTGACCTCTCTCTGAAGCTGCAGCACCCCAGCTGACCTCTCTCTGAAGCTGCAGATTCCCAGCTGACCTCTCTCTGAAGCTGCGGCACCCCAGCTGACCTCTCTCTGAAGCTGCAGCACCCCAGCTGACCTCTCTCTGAAGCTGCAGATTCCCAGTTGACCTCTCTCTGAAGCTGCAGCACCCCAGTTGGCCTCTTTCTGAAGCTGCAGCACCCTAGCTGTCCTCTCTCTGAAGCTGCAGATCCTCAGCTGACCTCTCTCTGAAGCTGCAGCACTCCAGCTGACCTCTCTCTGAAGCTGCAGATCCCCAGCTGACCTCTCTCTGGAGCTGCAGCACCCCAGCTGTCCTCTCTCTGAAGCTGCAGATCCCCAGCTGACCTCTCTCTGAAGCTGCAGCACCCCAGTTGGCCTCTTTCTGAAGCTGCAGCACCCCAAATGACCTCTCTCTGAAGCTGCAGCACTCCAGCTGACCTCTCTCTGAAGCTGCAGATGCCCAGCTGACCTCTCTCTGAAGCTGCAGCACCCCAGTTCGCCTCTTTCTGAAGCTGCAGCACCCCAGCTGTCCTCTCTCTGAAGCTGCAGTACCCCAGCTGACCTCTCTCTGAAGATGCAGCACCACATCTGACCTCTCTCTGAAGATGCAGCACCCCATCTGACCTCTCTCTGGAGATGCAGCACCCCAGCTGACCTCACTCTGAAGCTGCGGCACCCCAGCTGACCTCTCTCTGAAGCTGCAGCCCCCCAGCTGACCTCTCTCTGAAGCTGCGGCATCCCAGCTGACCTCTCTCTGAAGCTGCATCACCCCAGCTGGTCTCTCTCTGAAGCTGCAGCACCCCAGCTGACCTCTCTCTGAAGATGCAGCACCCCAGCTGACCTCTCGATGAAGCTGCGGCGCCCCAGCTGACCTCTCTCTGAAGCTGCAGCACCCCAGCTGACCTCTCTCTGAAGCTGCGGCACCCCAGCTGACCTCCCTTTGAAGCTGCAGCACCCAGCTGACATCTCTTTGAAGCTGCAAATCCCCAGCTGACCTCTCTCTGAAGCTGCGTCACTCCAGCTGACCTTTCTCTGAAGCTGCAGCATCTCAGTTGACGTCACTCTGAAGCTGCAGCCCCCAGCTGACCTCTCTCTGAAGCTTCAGCAGCCCAGCTGATTTCTCTCTGAAGCTGCGGCATCCCAGCTAACCTCTCTCTGAATCTGCAGCACCCCAGCTGACCTCTCTCTGAAGCTGCGGCACCCCAGCTGACCTCTCTCTGAAGCTGCGGCACCCCAGCTGACCTCTCTCTGAAGATGCGGAACCCCAGCTGACCTCACTCTGAAGCTGCGGCACCCCAGCTGACCTCTCTCTGAAGCTGCAGCACCCCAGCTGACCTCTCTCTGAAGATGCAGCACCAAAGCTGACCTCTCCTTGAAGCTGCGGCACCCCAGCTGATCTATTTCTGAAACTGCGGCATCCCAGCTGACCTCTATCTGAAGCTGCGGCACTCCAGCTGACCTCTCTCTGGAGCTGCGGTACCCCAGCTGACCTTTCTCTGAAGCTGCAGCACCCCAGTCGACCTCTCTCTGAAGCTGCAGCACCCAATCTGACCTCTCTCTGAAGATACGGCGCCCCAGCTGACCTCTCCCTGAAGCTGCGGCCCTTCAGCTGACCTCATTTTGAGCTGCTGCATCCCAGCTGACCTCTATCTGGAGATGCAGCACCATAGCTGACCTCTCTCTGAAGCTGCGGCACCACAGCTGACCTCTCTGAAGCTGTAGCACCCCAGCTGACCTCTCTCGGAAGCTTCAGCACCCCAGCTGACCTCTCCCTGAAGCTGCGGCACCCCAGCTGACCTCTCTCTGAAGCTGCATCACCCAAGCTGGTCTCTCTCTGAAGCTGCAGCACCCCAGCTCACCTCTCTCTTAAGCTGCAGCACCCCAGCTGACCTCTCGCTGAAGCTGCGGAACCCCAGCTGACCTCTCTCTGTAGCTGCGGCGCCCCAGCTGACCTCTCTCTGAAGCTGCGGCACCCCAGCTGACCTCTCTCTGAAGCTGCAGCACCCCAGCTGACCTCTCTCTGAAGCTGCGACACCACAGCTGACCTCTCTGAAGCTGCAGCATCCCAGCTGACCTCTCTCAGAAGCTGCAGCACCCCAGCTGACCTCTCCCTGAAGCTGCGGCACCCAAGCTGACCTTTCTCTGGAGCTGCAGCACCCCAGCTGGTCTCTCTGAAGCTGCAGCACCCCAGCTGACGTCTCACTGAAACTGCGGCACCCCAGCTGACCTCTTGCTGAAGCTGCGGCACCCCAGCTGACCTCACTTTGAAGCTGCGGCCCCCCAGCTGATCTCTTTCTGAAGCTGCAGCACCCCAGCTGACCTGTCTCTGAAGCTGCGGCACCACAGCTGACCTCTCTCTAAAGCTGCAGCACCCAAGCTGACCTTTCGCTGAAGCTGCAGCACCCCAGCTGTCCTCTCTCTGAATCTGCAGCCCCCTAGCTGACCTCTCTCTGAAGCTGCGGCACCCAAGCCGACCTCTCTCTGAAGCTGCGGCACCCCAGCTGATCTTTCTCTGAAGTTGAAGCTCCTCAGATGCCCTATCTCTGAAGTTGCAGCACCCCAGCTGACGTCTCACTGAAACTGCGGCACCCCAGCTGGCCTCTCTCTGAAGTTGCAGCATCCCAGCTGACCTATCGTTGAAGTTGCAGCACCCCAGCTGACGTCTCGCTGAAGCTGCGGCGCCCCAGCTGACCTTTCTCTGAAGCTGCAGCACCCCAGCTGACCTCTCTCTGAAGCTGCGGCACCCCAGCAGACCTCCCTTTGAAGCTGCAGCAACCAGCTGACGTCTCTCTGAAGCTGCAGCACCCCAGCTGACCTCTCTCTGAAGCTACAGCACCCCAGCTGACCTCTCTCTGAGGCTGCAGCACCCCAGCTGACGTCTTTCTGAAGCTGCAGCACCCCAGCTGACGTCTCTCTGAGGCTGCAGCATCCCAGCTGACCTCTCTCTGAAACTGTAGCACCCAGATGACCTCTCTCTGAAGCTGCGGCCCTCCAGCTGACCTCTTTTTGAGCTGCTGCATCCCAGCTGACCTCTCTCTGAAACTGTAGCACCCAGCTGACCTCTCTCTGAATCTGCATTACCCCAGTTGACCTCTCTCTGAAGCTGCAGCACCCATGATGACCTCTTTCTGAAGCTGCGGCATCCCAGCTGACCCCTCTCTGAAACTGTAGCACCCAGCTGACCTCTCTCTGAAGCTGCAGCACCCCAGTTGACCTCTCTCTGAAGCTGCAGCACCCATGATGACCTCTTCCTGAAGCTGCGGCATCCCAGCTGATCTCTTTCTAAAGTTGAGGCACCCCAGCTGACCTCTCTCTGAAGCTGCGGCACTCCAGCTAACCTCTCTCTGAAGCTGCAACATCCAATCGTCGTGCGCACGAGGAACAATTCTAAACATGTTTTGACAAGCACAAATCATTTCTTGGTAATTTCCCCTCCTACAAGTGACTGGGGCTTCAAAACAGTAAGTTAAAATTTGAAGGTGTCATCAAATTAACTAGATGCTAAGTTGTAGAAAGTTGATAATATATTAAACACATATAAAAGAATATTATGAGCTTGTGAAACTGCTTATGCAATTATTTTATATAATATTCGAGATTAATTTAGCATCGTTCATCTTCATTGAATATACGACACAGCAGACACAAAGTGTCTCACGACACAGCAGGCACCAAGTGTCTCACGACACAGCAGGCACCAAATGTTTCACGACGCAGCAGGCACCAAGTGTCTCACGACACAACAGGCAGCAAGTGTCTCACGACACAGCAGGCACCAAGTGTCTCACGACACAGCAGGCACCAAATGTCTCACGACAGAGCAGGCACCAAGTGTCTCACGACACAGCAGGCACCAAATGTTTCACGACGCAGCAGGCACCAAGTGTCTCACGACACAGCAGGCCCCAAATGTCTCACGACACAGCAGGCACCAAGTGTCCCACAACACAGCAGGCACCAAATGTCTCACGACACAGCAGGCACCATGTGTCTCACGACACAGCAGGTACCAAGTGTCTCACGACACAGCAGGCCCCAAGTATCTCACGACACAGCAGGCACCAAGTGTCTCACGACATAGCAGGCACCAAGTGTCTCACAACACAGCAGACACCAAGTGCCTCACGACATAGCAGGCACCAAGTGTCTCACGGCACAGCAGTCGCCAAGTCTTTTACGACAGAGCAGGCACCAAGTGTCTTACAACAAAGCAGGCACCAAATGTCTCATGACACATTAGGCACCAAGTGTCGCACGACACAGCAGGCACCAAGTGTCTCACGACACAGCAGACACCAAGTTTCTCACGACATAGCAGGCACCAAGTGTCTCACAACACAGCAGACACCAAGTGCCTCACGACACAGCAGGCACCAAGTGTCTCACGACAAAGCAGGCACCAAATGTCTCACGACAAAGCAGGAACCAAGTGTCTCACAACACAGTAGTGGGGCTAAACTCAACTTGAATACGATCGTGCAGAGCAGTGGGGCTAAACTCGACTTGAAGATGATCGTGCAGAGCAGTGGGGCTAAACTCAACTTGAAGACGATCGTGCAAAGCAGTGGGGCTAAACTCAACTTGAAGACGATCGTGCAGAGCAGTGGGGCTAAACTCAACTTGAAGACGATCGTGCAAAGCAGTGGGGCTAAACTCAACTTGAAGACGATCGTGCAGAGCAGTGGGGCTAAACTCAACTTGAAGA
>SDVV010040043.1:0-10571 GCA_016164225.1 Gammarus roeselii | reverse complement strand
TGATGCCAAGAACAAGCTTTAAGTAAGTTATTTTTTAATACTAGCTTGGTGAACCTAACAGATGCCTAGGGGGGGGGGGGGCTATACATCTGTTGGGTTCACGGGCCTCACGGTGTCACGGCGAAAACAGTGGGGTAACACCTAATTTCTCATCGGACTCCCCTCGTCTTCATCATGTACTCTCTTCTTTTGTCCCTCATCCTGAATTTGCTTAACTTTCATTTACTTCATTTGTGAGTGCTTACGGACCTGGCAGCGAGAGGAGTGAAGAGGAGAGGGAGCAATTCTGGACTGACCTGAGTGAGTGTATGGAGAGTTTTGAAGGTAATTTCAATGTAGCTGTACTGGGTGACCTTAATGCGAGAGTTGGAAATGTAGTGGTGGAGAATGTGATAGGAAGGTATGGCGTTCCCGGAAGAAATGACAGTGGAGAAAACCTGATAGGTCTCTGTGTATGAAGCAGAAGTTAGTGGTCGGGAACAGTTTGTTTAAGAAGCGAGATATTCACATGTACTCATGGGTAAGGATGGCCCTTGGTGCAGTGGTGGAGAAAGCACTGATGGATTTTGTGCTGATATCGAGGAGAGTGGTGGGGAGGCTGTTGGATGTGTGGGTGTTGAGAGTGGAGGGTGGAGGAGTGTCTGACCATCTGCTGGTGGAAGGTAGATAGGAGTGGAGCAGAAGTGGAAGGGCCACAAATGAGTGGGAGGAGGAAGAGAGGTAGTGAAAGTGAGTGAACTGAATGTGAAAAGTAGAGCCGAGGAGTTCCAGCAGGCGTTGAAGGAAGAATATGACAACGTGAGAGGACAGGACCTGAGAGATGTGGAGGAAGAATGGGCATCGTTAAGGGATGCATTGCTGAGATGTGCGAAGAATGTGTGTGTTGCGCGCCGTGTGGGCGGGTGCAGACGCAAAGGTTGCGAGTGGTGGAACGATGAGGATAAACAGGTGGTGGCCCGGAAAAGAGGAGCGTTTGAGGAGTGGTCGCAGGTGAAGTCGGTGGTGGCCTATGAAGGCTATAAAGAGAGGAGAAACGAGGTGAACCGGGTGGTGAGGAAAGCCAAAAAGGACGCTGATGTCAGGTGGGGCAGGCGGTTGTGCCAGAATTTTGAGGAGAACAAAAGGATGTCTATGAAAGAGGTGAAGAGGGTGAGAAAGGGAGAGACCGGAAAGAGGAAGTGGTGAAAGATGAAAACGGTCAGTTGTTGTTGGGAAAGTGGTGATGTACGAAAGAGGTGGGCCAAGTATTTTGTTTAGTAGTTGAATGTATTAGGGTGTTGTTGTCCCAACTGTACTCGACGGAGCTGAGGCTTAGGGGGTGAGAGCAGAGGAGAGAAGAAGGTTGAATGTTTTCGAGATGAAATGTTTGAGGAGCATGGCTGGAGTATCGCTGAGAGACCGGATCACCAACGACGTGGTTCGAATCAGAACAGGGATGGTGAAGAAGTTGGAGAACAGAGTGGATTCGCGTGTACTGAGGTGGTTCGGGCACATGGAGAGGATGGATGAAGGGAGATTGGTGAAAAGGGTGATGAATGCGGAGGCGAGTGGTCGCAGGCCTAGAGGTAGACCGAAGTTAGGGTGGATGGATGGTCTGAAGCAGGCGTTGGGAAGGAGAGACATGAATGTGGAGGTGGCGAAAGAGCGTGCAATGAACAGGCGTGAGTGGAGAATGGTTGTGAATGGTTGATTTTGACGCTGCTCTGATGTGTTTTCTCACCCTTGGCATTCCGCTGTCGGGATGGTCGTGGGTGTGGGGGGCTCGGCCATTATGACGTGCCGGGGGTAAACCTGTTGAAAACTGTCGGGCCCTGCTGCTGACGACGGATCCTCGGACTGCACTCGTGACCCAGAGTGTAAGTTGGGGGGCTACCGGCCGGACCCCTAAGCTCTGATGGGCTTGGTTGTGTGAGTGTGAGCGTATGAGGGTGTGAGGTGCGCCTTGCCGTTGCCCCCCCCCTTCTCTGGTGGATGCGGCCTAGTGTCTGTATCTGTATCGGAGTTGAATGTCGAGGTTGACAGAGAGGCTGACATTGTGGCTGTAGGTGATGGTGCTCGGATACCAGTTTTGGGAGAGGGACTTGTGGCGGACATTACCAGGGAAGAGGTGCAGGAGGCGGTGGAGGTGACGAAAGCAGGGAAAGCCCCTGGTTTGGATGACGTGGCGACCGAGTGCCTGAAAATGGGTGGAGTAAAGTTTCTCGAATGGTTGGTGAGGTTACTGAACTTGTGTTTTGTGACAGGCGTGGTACCAATTGAGTGTCCAGTGCCTGCATTGTTCCGCTGTTCAAGAGCAAAGGAGATACAAATGAATGCTGCAACTCGATAGGTATGTCTGTTAAGTGTGGTTGGTAAGTTGGACAGGAGAGTGCTGATCAAAAGGATTATAGACTGTACGGACTGCGCAATTGGAGAGGAACAGCGTGGCTTTAGGAGTGGTGAGGGTGTGACGATCAAATTTTTTCAGTGAGAAAGGTCTGTGAGAAGTACCTTGCAATGGGAAAGGACGTGTTCTGTGCTTTCATGGATCTGGACAGGACAGGATTGACAGGGAAGCGCTGTGGAGGGTGTTGCGTTTGTATCGAGTGGGCGGACATTAGTTGAAAGCGGTGCAGAGTTTCTATGTTGGCAGTCGAGCATGTGTCAGAGAGGGAAGCGAGGTTAGTGATTGGTTCACAGTGAAAGTGGGACTAAAACAAGGCTGCGTAATGTATCCCTGGCTGTTCAATATCTCTATGGATGGGTTGGTCATGGAGGTGAACGCGAGTGGGCTGGGTCATGGCTTGGAGCTGTTGGAAGCAAATGGGCGGAGTTGGCAGTTGAGCCAGTTGCTATTTGCGGATGCTACGGCCCTGGTTGCCGATTCAGGGGAGAAGCTATATAGGCTAGTGTCTGAGTTCGGTAGAGTGTGTGAGAGGAAGAAGCTTTGAGTGAACGTGGGTAAAAGTAAAGTAATGAGATGCTCGAGGACTGTCGATGCGAGCAGAATTAGTGTCCTCCTAAATGGAGAGTTGTTGGAAGAAGTCAAGTGTTTTTAAGTATCTGGGCTCCCATGTAGAGAAGACTGAATTAGTGGAAACTGAGGTGAGGTCGCGAGTGAAGAAGGGGTGTAAAGTGTTGGGTGCACTGAAGAGTGTAATGAGCTGCAGGTCGTTGGGGATGGAAGAAAAGAGAGGGCTGTATGAGGGTGTCGTTCTGCCAACTGCGCTGTACGGCCGTCCGACTGTGCTGTACGGAGCTGAGACTTCGGGGGTGATAGCAGAGGAGAGGAGAAGGTTGAATGTTTCAAAGATAAAATTTTTGAGGAGCATCGCTGGAGTGTCGCTGAGAGACGGGTTCACGAACGACGTGGTTCGCATCAGAACGGGGAGAGTGAAGAAGTTAGAGGACTTAGTTGATTCGCGTGTTCTGAGATGGTTCGGGCACATGGAGAGGATGGATGAAGGGAGATTGGTGAAAAAAGTGTTGAAGTCAGAGGCCAGTGGACGTAGGCCTAGATGGTGACCGTAGTTTGGGTGGATGGATGGTGTGGAGCAGACGTTAGGAGGGATAGACGTGAGTGTGGAGGTAACGAGAAAGCGTGCTCTGGATAGGTGTGAGTGGAGAATGATAGTGAACAGATGAGTTTTGACTCTGCCCTGATGTGTTTTTTACCGCCTTAGGCAAATCGTTGAGACATGCCTAGGGCGTAGACCTATATGAAGACCTAACTTCGGTCTTCATCTAGGTCTACGTCCACTCATCTCCGCCTTCATCACCCTTTTTACCGATCTCCCATCATCCATTCTCGCGAAACTACTCTGTCGTTTAACTTCTCCACCATCTCGTTCTATTTAGAACCACGTGCCGTTTAGCAATTCGAGGGCATAAGTGATTGGACACTAATAGAAACCACCATTTTGGAATTCGCAGGCTGCATTGTTTGGTCACCCTACAAGTAGAAGATGGATGGAATTGGAGGGTAGTATCATATGGTCACCGAACAACGACTTTCCTTGTGGAATTTGAGGGCGACAAAGTTTTTATGAGCTATGGGATCAGCATCTTCTCTGATACTTTGCCAAGATCGTGAGTACTTTTGTTTTGCCATAACCAATATCTTTGATTCCAGCGTCATAACTCCAACTTGTTTTCCAGGAGCTGGAACAGCAGGAGAAGAACCGCCTGCTGGCCATCCAACAGCGTGGCAAAGATATCCTGCCCATCGGAAAGAATTCACACGACAACAGTGATGACGATGACGACGATGCTAACGATGACGACTATGACGACGATGATAATGATGATGATGAGGAGGAAGATGATGATTCGGGCATGGATGATGATTACTCAGAGCCTAGAGAATAATGAAGCTAATCTGTGAAAGTGTTTCGTGAAATTGCTTCAGACGGGAACTTTTTAATAAGATTTAGTGGTTGATTATAAAGAATTAAAGACCTATTTTGAATTTGGTGAATGATTTTTTGAGAATGCACCTGAGAACCTTCTTGAAATGTTTTGTTTTTAGCCTTTTAGTGAATTGAGAACAGTACTGATCAGTCTTTCATCTAACTAGCTCCGTATTCTATCTTTGTGTGATGCAAATTAATTTTTTTTTGCAGTAAATTGTATAGTGGAAACAAGGTTTTGATCTATTTGAAAATCAGGCAAAATCAATGAAAAACTTTTTTATGACGTCATTCTTTTTTTTTAGTATCTGTATCGTGTTATTTATTTATCATTTTCATCAGTATGGCTTGCAGTGATCTTGAAGTTGAATTCGCCAACGACGTGGCTAGGTTGTGCATCGCAAGATTTAACGCTCTTCCTAAGACGGGCAAGCCACAAAAAAATGAGTGGACTGTGCTAAGCGGAATAGTGCAGTGCGATGAAAGAAATCTTGCTGGGGGATGCAGTGTCAGCTCTAAACACCACGACGACGCAGAAGAGGGTAAACGGATTTTGGCAAGTGCCGAGACTGAGGGCGGTCGAAAGAATTACAGTGATAGAACTACTGAAACAAAAGGAAGTGTTTGTGATCACAACTTGTTGTATTGTGCCCAGAATGGTTGCGGTGCATTAAAGAATCATGGTAAGACAAAAAAACGAAATGAAACTGTGACTTCTCATCTGGATATTGGGAAAAACAAAGCCTGGTGTCCAACAAGCGAAGATTGTTCCCGTTCTGCGAACCTGAAAGTGGTGGCTATTGGAACTGGTTCAAAGTGCCTGGGTACCTCAAGGTGGTGTCCTAAGGGTACGTTAGTGCACGACGCTCATGCTGAGGTAGTGGCTAAGAGGTCCTTCCAACTTTATCTGCTCAATCAGATGGAAGCGGCTTATCTTGGAAAGGAATCTGTTTTCAGTCAGGTCACGAAAAATGAGCTAGGCTCTCCGCACCTATCTGTTCAACATTCCGAGCCTCCTATGTCTGTCGATTTGGATTTATGTGTTCGGGAAGAGTCAAGTGAGGTCAGTAGTCAATCTACTTGCGAAAACGCTCATATTGCTCAGGGCAAAGAAAGTACTGCTATTGATACCAGCGATCAGAGCCATGGTTCTGATGAAGCCGATTCATGTTTAAATAACGTCTCTCAATCGAAAGCAGTCCTGACCAATTTGACGGACTTGAACAATGCGAGTTCAAGATCATCAATTGATCAAAAGCTGGTGTTGGCCAATGGAGTGTCCTTTCACATGTTCATCAGTCACACTCCTTGCGGTGACTGCTCCATCTTCCCAAAGGACGATCATGCCAACGACGACAACTCTGGTCATGGAGACGTCGTTGTCGATACGCTACCCGATCGGAAGCCAGATGAACTTGGAGGTTCTGTGAAGGGAAATGTTGAGATTAAATCAGATGTCGGTTCTCAAATAGATTGCCACGTTTGTGAGTCTAATTATAAAGTTCTACATCTTGACACCATGGATGAAAAAATTAATCTTCAACGTACTGGGATGTTGCAAAACGAAGAACTTAGCGTTGAGGACGCCATTCGTGAGCCTTCCATGAAAAAGTTTAAACCTAACGTTGACCTGTTGAATATTTTCACGAAGGAGTCAAACGCTGCTAACTTGTTTGATGGCCAAGAAAAAACGAACGGTCATTCCACAATTTTAATGGAAACTACTGCTCCCCTGGAAATCACAGAGCCTTCGAAAGATGCAACTGAACCGGTCAGTGTTGGACACTCACACGACATCCACCGTACAGGTGCCAAATGCGTGTCAGGAGAAACTGAGGACTTGCGCATGCCTGGAAGTTTGTACCACAAAACCGGAGCTCTAAGAACCAAGCCTGGACGCGGGGACCCCACGTTATCCCACTGCTGCAGTGACAAGCTAGTCAAGTGGTCTGTCATGGGGCTACAGGGAAGCTTGTTATCTGCTTTCTGTGAGACTCCAATTCACCTCACCTCTCTGATCATCGGGTCATGTCCATTCAACGTCGAAGCAATGGAACGAGGCTTGTTCTCTCGATTTAAAGATCAGTTGGTCAAGCATGATGCCTCAAGTCGTTCGTTCAAGCTCTCTAGAATTAAGATTCTCAAATCTGATGTTCATTTTGATCAATCTCGATCAGAGACTCAACACAGACTGGGAACGACTTCCGTTACTGCCTGTCCATCTTCCATTAGCTGGAGTCATGGATATGGTGAACGTGTATCTCAGGTAATTGTCAACGGCCGAAAATTGGGTGTTACCAAGAAAGATTTGAGGACTGTCAAGAGTCAAGTGTCCTTCTGTCGTTATCAGGTCATGGCTAATGTTGTGAAGTTGCATAGAATAATTCAGCAAACTTACCGTTGCTTTGGTGATTCTTTGGGTACTCCCACAAAGGATGTCTCACAGCAATGGCGCTTAGAATCTGATCCTAGAGACCATGATCAAGACTACTGTAATGTTAGTTACAGAGAGTTGAAGAATCGATCGCTGGCTTATAACACAGCCTGGAAGTTGTTGAGAAGAACGGTATTGACAAACTGGACCGTTAAACCTGATGATCTTCAAAACTTCGTCTTGTAGACATAAAGACCTTGACTCAACCTTGCTCTAATCTAACCGCTAACATCAATGAGGCTAACCTTATGTTTTATTAGAGACAGCTATACCAGTTTGGAAGCGCATTTCCCGTTCATAAACATGTTAACCCCATTGATTTCTGCAATAGTTGTAAAAACGTCTCTTTCAAGAAAGTGTATTTTTTTCTGATAGAATAAGTTTTCGTTACATTTGTGTCAATAGGTTTTATTTCTTTTTATTGTTTTTATTTGATATCCATGAATTTTATTTTTCAACATAGATAGGTTCAAACAATTCGAGTCATTTCCAGTCACTTTTACTCTAATTATGGTCATTTAAGGTGAGACCCTATAGTTGCTAAGACGCGGATATTCGTAAGGTGTTGCCAACGTTCACTTCTGTAACCCCTTCTGGTGGGGGTTGATAATCTACTGTTGAATTACTGCGCAAGGGAAATCTAACACCCATCCAGGAGATGCACGGGCGCACACTGCAGTATTTCGAAGGGAGAACACCCCATTCTCTAGTGGCTGCAATGCGCGGTGAACACCATAATAATATAGGGTTTTGGATTTATGTAAGTGAATTCTTGAGGTAGGGCATTTAATAATTATGATGGACTAGGTAGCACATTTTACATTCTCGCTCGCTAGGGCCCAACTACCTAGCTTTGCTGGACTTGTTATCGCCGGTAGAGCTTCAGTTGCACTTTTTTCCAAGAAATGTTGTTTTGCACTTGAAAAAGTTGACTCATTTTAGTTACTACCTCCAACTTAGAAATACATTGCATATTCTGTGGCTATTTGTGAAGTTTAAATTATGGAATTATAGAGTTAGGAATTACCTGACATTGCCGCTACGAATGTGGAATGACATAACTATGAATTATGTGACGTTGACGCTATGACTGCGAACGAAATCATACCTTTCACAATCTTCATCATTGAAAGAATATGGTCATTGATCCTTTTATGTTTTTTTCATGAATAAATTTCTCCTCATACAGCGTGTTATTAAACATTTAAACTATAAATAAATATAATTTTTTGATCGTACTCGAATTAGATGACTACCTGCTGAAGATCTCTCGGACGCAGCATCTTTGTTGCTGCTAGCAAAGGATTGAATGAAAATTGTATCCAAATAAGGCTATTTGAAATAACGAGTAACCGACTATATTGCAACTGTAAAGGACATCATCGAAAACGCGACCCAATGGTTGGAAAAGCGAAGATGATCCTCCGAGTACCAACCCTACCCAATCCAATCTTTTTGTAACACAATAGAAGGCACAACATCGAAAGACATGATAAATTTTGAACTAAGACAGTCAGTTTTTTTTTTCCAATAAGTTCCTAACACTAATCGGTCAAGTCCTGGAACAATGTATCTAGATACTGAATATTGTCCAACACTTGTCACGTCGCCTGGGTGAATGCAAAGCTCTGTGTCTCATGACCTTGATGATACAGATAGACACCGCCCTTCGGGGGAGTCCAGTGGAACATGGAAGCTAATACAAATACAGGTAGACACTTGACCGGATATCCCAGAAAAATGGGTGACCAACGGTAAGGTGCAGTGATCTTGAAGGTGCACTAGATTTCGCGCAATCGAAATTCTGTTTATAATTTATATCTGTAGAATTGGGGCCATTTAATAACATGGCAGTCATTTAAAGCGTCAAAATCTTCTAGAATAATTTCTGGAGCTTATTTACAATTACACCTGAGGGAATGCGCACGAATGACCAGCGTTTTGAAAAGAGAAATTTTGCCATTCTGCTCGTGTGAACGTTCTACTACTCTACTTCTATTTGCTTAACCAACTGCATCATCCCGTACTTCTCCTTGGAGACTTGAACAGCTACCACGAAATGTGGGGGTGCGTGAGAACATACCCCAGAGGAGTGATGATGGCCAACACCATAGACACTCACAACCTGGTCCTTCTTAACGACGGACAACCCACACGGATCACCCTCGAAAGTGAAACCGCCATCGATTTATCAATCTGTTCCCCTACTTTAGCTCCCCAACTCGTCTGGGGAGTCCAGCCTTCGACACATGACAGTGATCACAACCCAGTGATCATATTGCTTCTTACTAACCGACCAAACAATCTTAACGCACAAGAACTTCGATTCAACTACCGGAAAGCCAGCTGGGAGGAATACTCGACACATGTCGCATGGGATGATGTGGAGGGCCTTCTCGAAGACATGTCAGAGCACGACCTTATCATACATCTATACGAAAAATTCCAAAGTGCAGCTACTGCATGCATTCCCCAATGTGTACCCTCAACCTTTTTCCTAAAACCTTGGTGGTGCCCGGAGGTACAAGAAGCAAGAGATCGACGAGACAGGATGTGCGAGGCCTTCCGTCGCGCACGTTCCCCCAGAAACCGAGTAGCCTGGAAAAGGAAAGCTACCGTGTTCCGCAAACTTAGCGTGGAGAAGAAGCAAGAAAGCTGGACCCAACTAGTTGATACAATCAATCGAAACACCCCTCTTTCCCAAGTGTGGTGAAAAATCAGACGTATCCAAGGTCGCCCCGAGCGACCTATCCACATACTGTCGGACGGAGACATATTACTCCATACGCGGACATCGCGGACAAACTAGCTCAGACTTCCAGCCAAATATCACAATCAACAATTTATACGGCTTCTTTCCAATAGGAAAAGATCCTATGAGAAAGTGAGCATATCGACTTCACTTCCACAAATGAAGAATTCTACAACAAACCTTTCTCCGTCCATGAACTACAATATGCAATTGACCACACTCGTGAAACCTCACCCGGGCCGGACCGAGTGCATATCAACATGATCAAACAACTTCCTGACAACGCTCTCCAGCACCTACTAAATGTGTTCAATACGCTGTATTCAAATTCATTCTTTCCCAACCAATGGTGGGAATCCGTAATTATCCCGATACCTAAACCCGGATAATGTCATAGCGACCCACATAACTATCGTCCCATTACCCTAACTAGCGCCCTATGTAAGACTATGGAAAGAATGATAAACTCACGCTCAGTCGACTGCTTTGAAATGCATGCAGGCCTTATCAACATCCAGTGCGGTGGCCGTAAGCGCCACTCGTCAACGGACCACCTCGTACGATTAGAATCAGACATTAGACAGGCCTTCGCCCGTAGAGAACATGTGGTTTTTATATTTTTCGACGTTGAAAAAGCATACCAGTACGTGGAAATACGGGATCATGAAGGATCTCCACCGTAAAGGTTTGAGAGGTCGGCAACCACTTTTCATCCACTAATTTCTAAAAAATCGCACCTTCAGGTTGGCGACACTGTCTCCGTCATACAGATACAGACACTAGGCCGCATCCCCCAGAAAGGGGGGTGGCCGACGGCAAGGCGCAACTCACACCCTCATACACTCACACAACTTAGCCCTTTTGTGCTATAGGATCCGGCCGGTAGCCCCTCAACTTATATTCTGGGTCCCGAATGCACCGAGGAACCGTCGTCAGCAGCAGGGCCCGACAGTTTTCACTGGTTTACCCCCGCCGCGTCATAATGGCCGGGCCCCCC
>SDVV010040042.1:0-10571 GCA_016164225.1 Gammarus roeselii | reverse complement strand
CCCCGTTTCTGCGCGCACCCCCGTACGCTCGGTGAGTCAAGGTGCATGCATCGCGTCCTACCCCGGTGAAATGTTATGTGCAAATTCCCGTAGACCGGCCAAAATCCGCGTCTTGCACAACTACTAACTACTGTTGAGGTAATCGAAGGAATTATTTTTAATGTTAAGGAGCTTGTCGAGGTCGGCTGCTCGGATGGAGGATAAAATAAGGTCATTCATTTATGGATCGAATGTTGTTGCGTGAGAATAACAATCAATAAAACGAGTAAGAGTATAGTCAGCATGTCGAAATGTATCGTCTTGATTTAATAAGGATTAGCTTTTGGACACAATTTGCAACTTGAGAACTATAAATATTACTAACGAAGTACTACATGGCAAATTGCGCAGTTCCCACCCAGCTCTATATTAAATCACAGTAAATATTAGTTCCCTCCTCTAGTGCAACACAAATAAAAAATAAAAAATCCCATTTCAAAGTAAAATAGCAGTCCTGTTTGTTCCATCCTCGGCAACAGAGTCGTTTCCAATCAAAAGGCCAAGTGGCTATTAGCAAGGAATCTAGTTTTACTTATACTAAAGCTGCAACAAAGGGCCCACCACTTGAGTACTAACGAAAATAATATATGTACTCAAAACGCTCTTAACTTGCGGTAGGGTACAACAATTGGGTATCGGACTGATAGAATTACACAGATCGTCGTCTGAAAATCATCCTAATATGCAGTTCGGGAATCTGCGATGCAAGGCGTCAGGACGCTCAAAGTAGACGAACCTTCGTTGGCCATAGTGGAAGGGTATCAAGGTCGAACGCCAGAGAAAGCCTCCCTCCATACTTCATTGGGCAACAGCAGAAATAACATTTGAGATAATCATTCAGACATTATGACGTCTGGAGGTAAATCGCTGAATATGGTTCTTGTGTGTACCGAAAGTCAAGAATATCATTAGCGGATTAATATGTTCTATATGACGAATAAACAATATAATTCATCCTCTCATGAAACTATATTGATCACAGACTCTAAAATGTCTGGCAACACGGGAAGCCCATTAACGACGTGGTAGGATGATGCGCCCCGTTATGGACTACAACCTCAAACAACATGAGAAACAGATGTCCAGAGAGCCCATTATACTGTATTTCATTATGGATAAAATATAAATTAATAGGGAGATTACAAATCAAATCAAAAGTTGGTGATCACCATACTATACAACATCAAACAGTAGGGGAAGAAGCGAGATTCCAGTAAGCGAGTTTCGTAGGCATTCGAGACGAAATCGAAAGCGTAGACGTTTGGCTCTATTTAGGAGGAAGCGCCGCTAGGGACGGCATTGCATTCTTCAGTGACTAGGAAGAGCAAGAAAGCAGGCTGTGCCAAAGAAAAAAAAACATAACTAATCCCAAAAAAATACTCGAGCGCGTGAGCAGGCTGACAGAAGCGGAAACCGAGTGGCCTGAAGTGCGGAGAAAAAAAAACGCGATTAATGTATGTTGAATTTATACGCGGAATCCGAAATCGTTCCATGCATATGTGAATGAGAGACGGGATGTTCGTGAGCGCATCAACTCTCTATAAGACAGTGCAGGTGCGCTAAAATTACCCAACCCGGACTTGTCTATAAAAATAAATTGATAGCGAATTTCCAAATGTAAATAAAAACAATTCCCAGGAGTAGAATTATTTGAATTACAGCAACAGCTGCCAACAATTAATTACAGCAACCGCTGGCAACAATTAATTACAGCAACTGCTGTCCACAATTAATTTGAGTGTCAATGAAATAAACAAGCATCTCAACAGACTAAAGATTTAAAAACTTAAAGGATAGGATGATCAGCACCAAATAATTTTGAAGATAATCTCCGAAATCATTAACTGACGGAGGGAGATATTTAAGAGATCAAGAGAGTTGGGAGAGTGCCATGACAGCCATGACAGCCAGTAAGGAGGAGGAGCCAGGAAACTACCAACCAATCGGCCTCACTTCTTTTACTGGCAAGACTTTAGGTTGACTGATTAAATCATGAATAACATTTCATGTAGATATATACCATCCAATTAAGGATACACAGAATGAATTTTGAAGTAAATTGAGCGGTTCTGAGAATCGTATTGATATATTTATTTATTAACCGAAATATACGTTGATAACAAAACTGTGGATCTATTTATATTGACTTCCAAAAGGCGTTCCATGAAGTGCCAAATGAACGCTGAATGAGAAAAAAGTAAATGTTCGCGACATAAATGAAAATGTTTCCATGTGACACTGCATCTGGCACTCGGGCCACACGCAACTGGTCTGAATAATCAAAACAAGTCGATGGGCTACTGTGGCAACTGTGGGCTACAGTGGCCCCAAAGCGGTGTTCTGAATGAATCAATGGATACATTTTGTAAATATCAAGTCATCAAAAATACAATACTGATTCCTCTTTGCTGAGTTTGTTTTATGACGCTACATGTCGGTTGTTTGAAATATCTTAATTTGTATTTACTTTAATCAATGCTAATATTTTGTTACTGATTCTAGCAGGATCTTTCAATTTACGTGAATGATTTTGCCTTCACAACGTGCATCCCGCTCTACGTCTAGTGCGAGCGGTAAACGAGCAGAATAGTTTACTAGGAGTAACAATTATCCACAAAAAATAGAGATTCAAAGAGTTCATTCTGCATTTTCAGGGAAAATGACTTGTTTCAAATGAGCGTCTGCCGCTTAGCTACCGGGGTTCAACTCTTTTCCAATTGGTCTATCTTTTTTTCCTTATTCACGGTCTGTGAGGATGGCGGAACAGTTCGGCTGTCCCTACCTTGCTGATAAGTGGCATGGTGATGTTGCAAACTCAATGGCCGCACCGTATTGGAGTTGGCGATTTGCCACCGGTCTGGTCACGGAGCCAATTGCATAAGTAATTGCAAGGAACACTAAAACTTGTCTGATTACGGAATGGTTTCTCGATCCCCTGCGTAGCTTGACCATTCCCAGCAACTGGGGCTTAGTCCAGTGACTCAGCGGAGAGGGCAACGCTTTATGGTACAGGGCTCCTTGTACTCCGAACAATGCAACTGAACAAGGACAGTGATTTCATGCCGTGTTCTCCCCCCTTCTCACAAAACGTTTTTATTCACCAGTGTTTGAGGTATTAGCCCTCCACCAGTCATACCCAGCTTTTCATTCCATCCCATCGTCCAACCCTCCACTTCTTTCCATCCACTTTTCCAATTTACCTATTCATTTCATATGCCCGTCTCATTACCTATTTATTCCTTTCCCTCGTCTAACCAATACTATTCAATCCCTCCCCCACTCAACCATCATCTTGACTCCCTACACCAATCCATCCTTCCCCATTATTTCCTCCTCTCGTTCAACCTGTTAATTCCCTCCACTCGTACTACTCTTTCCCCAGTTCAAAGAATGAGCGCATCAGAAAAGCTCTGCTAATTAAAATGTACGATCTTTCAACAATTATGCAAGGGTACTTCAGAATGAATTTTACCTGAACATCAAAAGGCAAGTCATTCTCTGGATAAACTAATTTCATTTATATGTTGTTGCCATGTAACGAATATGGTTTATTTGATGTTGACCAGAAAGCTGAGTAAGGTATCAATAGTTATGGGACAGTTTTGCTTTTTAGGGTAAACATGGTCATGCGTTCATCACACCTGATTTAAAATTTCGATGGCGTGTTTTTATTTTACATTCATATGTTGCAGAACGTAGCGCTAGGCACTTCGATCTTTCAACAATTGTAGTTCCATTTTAATAATCAAGTTGTTAAATATCCCTATTAATTGATGATCAAATAATCTAATGGCCTCCGTCACAGTACTCAAGCGACGATATCAGATGAACCTCATGTACACCACAACAGAATACAGGTTAATCAAAACGACCAATCTCATCAATAGGGCTTGTTAACATTTGGGATGAAATCACTAGGGCTAAAAATATTCGTAACAGATATGGTTATTGTCTGTATTCACTTGTTATATTAGAGCGATCTTTACTGTTTCAATTGCGACTCATCAAATGCGCTGTTCATGATGATCTGGATTCTTGTGTGGCTCACAGTCCTGTTAGAGTACTGCGCTTTGCGTTGGTTGAACGGCATTACAAGTTCCACTTTGAACTATGCAGCATAACCTGGACAAGAACAAAGCTTGAGCAAACGAACAGACGCAAATAGAATGATCGAGGTATTTAAATCGAATGTTGTTTGCTAAATTAGATAACTTAGAGAATTGTAAAGCTAAATTGTTACCAACTTTTCTAATAGTTGCAAGAATAAGGACACCATAAGAGGAATCCTGGTGAATTATAATAAAAAATTTAATGTATTCTGTATTGAACGAAATTAATTTCACTGAAAAAGCCTTCAGACTTTCACTACGTAGAGTATGTCTTCAGCTCCTACCGTGTCCAATTCCCAGGTCCCCCACGCCCTGTAATGGTCTCTCTCAATTCCCATGTCGATAAATCTATCAGGAGTTTAAATTGCATGAGTGGCAATGCTGGCTCACGCAGAGATTCGAAAGTCCCTGAGCACTTTTTAGGAGTCTGAGATGTATAATGTCAAATCGTTGCCGTCCAACTTTGTTAATATTTCTTACGGGAGAATTTACTGATGGTATCTATGAAACTGTCTTTGATAGCTTACGGGCATATGTTGCAATAACCTGACTTACAAAGTTTTGGAGACAAAATACAAGTACGAAACGGTTTTTGAATTAAAATGAACTACCATTGCTGAGTTCAACCCAAACTGAGGGTGTTAATATTCAGCAATAAATTACACTAAGCGGTGAAACTTCACTGCTCGCTTACTACGAAATAATCATACAGAGAAATCCGTTTTAAAAATAAACAGCGCATACAATTTCATATCCTCTGATACGTCGACTCCAAACATTGGGGGAATAAACATTAAGGAAAAAACAAGTGCATTGAAGCCTTTCTCCGTGTGAGCGATCCGTGGTTTCGTCCGGTGAACAAAGACTAACGTGTTTTGAGTATGTTTCATTGAAGACGAGCCGACAGGAGCAAAAACATCTCACATTCTTGTTTATACTCTTTAACTGGATACATTTTCTTAATCAGGAGATATTCCAGTCATTGGTCGTGAGAAAGCTTGATTTGAAGCTGCATTACCTTCACCTGTCCGAATGATTAGATCTCTATCTGTTACTTCATTATAATAATTTTCTAATGTTACTAAGCTACGGCGGCATTAATTATTAGAGTCATTGCTCATGGAGAAGCTTTTATTCGAAATTGTATTACCTTCACGCGTCCAAATGAATCAATCTGTATGTGTTCGCTCGTTTTTATAATTTCCTAATGTTACTAAGCTAATACAAGTTGAGAAGAGACTCAACGAAATATTGAAAACAAATATATACAACAATACTAAGGATATCGGAATCATTTTATACCTGCTGGATGCAGCCTTCATTTAGGTTGAGCACTGAACATGAGTAAAAATACTCCTCATTCATCTCATCTCCTTCCTTCCATCCATCCTCTCATCGACCGGCACAGTCAGAAAGTTTGAATCCGTTCGAAATGTGGCAGGCAGAAACTTGTGTCATGGTCATCTAACCCAGAAAAGAAGAAATTCTTTAGTGGAATAAAAGGGTATGAAGCGTGAACGATCTGTGTGGCAAGCTTATGAAAATATTCCAATCACTCGTGCAGATCTATGTGTTACAGCTCCTTTTCACCGCAGTCTGAGCAAGTTAAAATTGATTGAATTGTAAGGGGCTATGCCATGTGCAACCGTCCAGCCTCACCTGATGGGCGTGATTGGTGCGTCAGTTAGAAAACAACCAATCACATAGATGATTCCAGAATAAATGGAAATATTTTTTATCGACTGTTCTGTAATGGTTCATTTTACAATGACACCATTGACGTAACGGTCAAAAAGTCACATAGATCAATAACGCAGTTTGGCTGTCAATTCATCCTTGAATTGATGGCATTGGGAGGAAAAAGTGAGCATAAGTGAATTTACAAAGGGATTGATACAGATAAATTGGAAGCATCTCAGCAAAAGATACTTATACTGCACAGACAAGTAACTATGAAGAACCCATTCCAGTTTGTGATCAATCGCATTGCTGAGAAGCCTTCGAAAATCGTGCACCCT
Source organism: Gammarus roeselii (assembly GCA_016164225.1). NCBI lineage: Eukaryota > Metazoa > Arthropoda > Malacostraca > Amphipoda > Gammaridae > Gammarus > Gammarus roeselii. Next base: position 4,405 of record SDVV010040042.1, on the reverse strand, counting down.
CTTTTTGGTGCCTCTAACGTTATAGATTAATGAAGTAAAGTACGGTATGAGTCGATCCGGGACAACTGATGTATGGGACCGACAAGTATCTTCATGCGATACCCTTTACTGCACTTAGTATTATTATTTGCTACCTTTCTAGGCTAAGGTGCGTTAGTAGATAGAAGTACTCCAAAACAGCCATGAGCGATTCGGATAATGTAAGGGTTAACATGTATCTAATTACTTTGGGTGTCTGACTTAAACCCTATGTAACTCGGACATTGTAATGGTTAATTACTTTTGGGCCAAGTTAATTACTTTTGAGGACCTTATCTTATCTTGAGTCAGATAACGGACGATGGTTTACGGGTGGCATACGGGTGGCTTAGGAGTTGCTTACGTATGGCTTACAGCTTACGGGTGGCCTACGGATGGCTAACGGGTGGCTTACAGGTGGCTATCGGTTGACGGATGACTAACGGGCACGTTTAGATTGGGAGTATTTATGTTTTAAACATTTTATTTCCAAATCTATATTGCATTAAAATACATATATAATCAGCGCAGCGGGCAGACGGGGGAATCGCGTGGTGGTGGACGTTGCTTTTGGGCATCAGCTTCCGAATATGTTTTGGGGAGGTTTTATGCTGTGAACATTTATATATTTACTGATTAGTAGAGTTTTATTGTATATGTATACGTATTTTTACTTTAAATGGTTGTATATATGCTTGCACACTTAAAGTTTGTTCATATTATTTATATAAATTGTTGCTCTGAATATTTTTATTCAAACCTCATTATTTTTAGAGGGGTGGGTGTAGGGACCCTCTAGGCAGAAAGCTCTGTACGCCTCAGGAATTTTCGTCGAGTGAGGCTGCTGTTAGTCATTTTAACTTGATATCAGTATTATTCCATGACTGATTTTACATTATTTCTATGGTTCGAGTGTATGTATCATTATATATTTCAGTCTGGTTTATTGATTCTATATATTTTTCGTACATAATATGTTCATATTCTTATCAAATTAGGGTATAATTGATTCATTCGGTGACTGATTGCTAGGTTCTTAGCGGTTGGATTGACATATTTTGTGGATTGGTTTATCTTTATATTGTACATATTGATTGTAGGAATAGTATGGTAGGTATGTTTTATGACTCGCTTTGCAGCCTTAGCGTGCGTTTGGCCCTGCTTGATTCCAGCCTGATGGTTGGATATGAGGAACGTTTTGTGTTCTTCCATCTGTTTATTTCATATGTATTTAATATTTATAGGGATAGTTTTGTATATTAATTAGACAGTTCACTGTTTGATGTATATATTTTGGGTTGATGCAGCAGCTTTGCATCGAAAAACTGTATACCCCATAACGCACAATACAGTTTTGAACCTGATATCTCGGTGACAACATGTATCCGCATGTTCCAAATGGACCGTTAGCAAGCGGCTCTAGCATGTTCGGGTAGTCTTATCTCGTTTTTTTTTGGATAGTGAGTATCGGTCGGATGCCATATTCAGCGAGAGTAGCTGGAGGTTACTTGAACAATATGGATTTATTGTGCGTTTTTATATTGTGTTATGTATCCATAGTAGTGATCGGTTGATATAGGTTGAATATGTATTGTTATCGGAATTTTGACAGGTAGAATAAATAAGGTTTGCATTTCACATGTAGATCGATGTTCCGTACATAATTGGTTGTTATTGCACCATTCTCGTGTTTTCAGGTATATATCACGTTATGATACGAATAAATCGTGGATATTTTAGTTAAAGAAGATTTTATTTTTTCCCTATTTTGGAGTGTCATTGAGAAAAAATCATCAGATTTGTATGTACTATAGCGTGTTCGTTTATGAGTATTCCTCATTATTTACTGTAGGTTTCAGTAATGTGTGTTGCTCGCATGTCATGGCAACTTATTCACGTTAGTTGTTTGGCAGGTCACATGCTAGTTGTTTTTTTAATACTTCATCGTTTTTAATGTATATTTGAGGTATGGTAGAGAATTGCTTCATTATAACTCAGTAGTTTTGTTCGCTTCTCTCAGTTTTGTATATTTTCACTATAGTTTCCATCTTCAATGCAAGGTTTTGTCTGTGATATACATTTGTACGAATATTAGGATATATTACGCTTATATTTGCAATGTAGAACAGTATCTCAGGTATAATTTAGTTACATGTTGTATGTTTTGGTACTTTATGTATCTTTTACATCCTGTTACAAAGATTGAAGTAAAAAAATATAGCTGTAGGAGATTCAATTTATAACAAGCTTGGTCGTGTGTTTTGTTTATTGTATATTTAGTGAAGGAACATACTTCATTGTTTGGAGGAGTTAGAAGAGTCTCACAGGCAGAAGCTTGCTCCGTATAGTTTATCTGTATGAGTAGACCGTTTTACTATAATGGATACCCTCGTATATTAGAATGTTTAATGTTTATTAGGGTAGAGGATAAAAACATAGATATTTTATTATTGTTGAATTGTTTTTTCCACGGAAATCATATGAATATATGTTTAAGAGGTGTAAATCCATGCTGCATCTATGTGGAATTTCGTCTTTGATCCATTGCAAAAGCATCGTTTAACGTTCTGAAGACAATTTACTGGATGGATTGGTCCTGGTGTAGAGGGGGTTCACACTCTCTGGGGGTCATTTGGAGTTCGTCCAAGATCGTGGTTTTGTGAGTTCATTTGAAAGTCCGCCTAAAAATCCATGGGTTTGTTAGTGAGGTTATGCGACGAGCTGCTGGTCATTGTAGCGACTTACTTAGGTCCTCAGTGAACAGAAGCGCAGATTATATGGCCGCACTCTGTTTGACTCATGTCTGGCCCATTCTTGACAGCTGTACCAATGTATGGATTCTTGGTTATGTCCTGGATGTGACTTTGCTCTAAGCTGTTCAGTGATGATGGACTAAACAGATGCATGGTATGTCTGAGGTAGTGTACCATGACTGACTGTCGCCTCTAAATTTGTTATATATCGGGGTTATTTATCAGGTTAGATTGCTGGGATGTGACCTAGAAAAGTATTGTAGAGTCCGTTGTTATGACACAGTGGGCTTTGATTTGTCCTGCTAGAGACATAATATCTTAGTAGGTTTAGGAAATTGTTTCAGATCGATTTAGGAGTTGAAGTGCAAGATTATTTCTATTATTTGCAAGATCGGTAATGTATATCGGCATCATGTATTGATTAACATACTCCTTCCGTATTGGTGTAGCTATTTTATAGTTGCTGTTGTATGATTTTGAACGGTTATCATATGAATATAACTGCATTAGGTATACATTCTCCAAATTTCATTTACAGTTGGGTATAAATTCACTTAATTGAATGTTGTGGCACAAAATAGTTGTATGTTTTACCTCCTCATGTTGGATTTGTTGTACTGTAGTGAGTTGTCTTGGAGAACTAGTCTATCTGATTTGTATAGCGTGTTTGTGTTAAAATACTCCATCGGTTCAGTGTAGATCACAATTCTATATTTTTGTCGCAGGCTCTTACTAGATGTTTATGCTCACGCGTCTTACTTTTATACATTCATGTTATCCGTTTGTAGTTAGTATAATTAGAACAGTTGATTGATTCAGTTGTTGTTATGAGATAGCGTTGAAAAACAGAATATCGGACTTATTCGAGCATTCACTATAACCACTCTAGCGTTTTTAACTGCAGATTTGTGATGTAAGGGTCGCAGTCAGCAAAATCTGATACATAAATAACGCGCAAGCTACTTAGCTACATACACACTCACACACACTCTAGTGTGAGATGAAGTGTTCGTTTGTGTGAAACTGGATAAACATACGAATTATCTGTAACATTCAATCCATCTAAGTTTGAAAACAGGGCCTCTCAGCTAACTAATATGGGTCGAGAGTGACCACTAAATAAATAACATGTATCTTAAAGTGATATTTCGAGTCGTGTGGAGAGATTCATATGTATACAATATAAATCAATGACGGAATAACTTACAAGAGGTTAGGCTAGGTTAGGTTTTGATGGGTGTGAATAACATGTAAAAGTGATGTAGAGTTGTGTCAAATCCAAATTTATGAATCATATAAAACATACCTATAACAATCAACTAAACGATGTAATTTACAAATGGAAATGAATGAGTGTATCAGAACTGCCACGGATATATCAAGATGTATGCATAAATCCATGAAAACCTGACTGAATATAATGCATGAGCACGAAAAATCTCGAACGGTGGCACATAATTCTTGGTTCGGTTAACCAGTGGAAGCTATAACAAAAGTACCATCTTATAACACCAGCGAGCCCGAGTAGAAATTTGGAATAACACAGCCTGCCAATGACAGATACCAACTTTAAAAGCAATACATGGGAGGTATTGAACAAACCTCATATATATATATATATATATGTATGTATA
>SDVV010040041.1:0-10571 GCA_016164225.1 Gammarus roeselii | reverse complement strand
TGCGACCCTGTGTAAAGAGTAAGTGCGACACCACCATGCACGGGCGACCCTGTGTAAAGAGTAAGTGCGACACCACCATGCACGTGCGACCCTGTGTAAAGAGTAAGTGCGACACCACCATGCACGTGCGACTCAGTGGAAAGAGTAAGAGCGACACCACCATGCACGTGCGAGCCAGTGTGAAGAGTAAGAGCGACACCACCATGCACGGGCGACCCAGTGTAAAGAAAATGTGAAACTCCAGTGAGGGTCTTTACCCTTTTGTGTCATACATCTGCATTATGGATACCGATTGCTTTTAGTACAGGGTATCATTGTTCAAATAATATCAAAAGTAATACCTTTGACCAAACACACCACCTGGGAGAACATTTGTCATGTATATTGTATTGTGTATGGAACCCGTTGCTCTAAACCTCGTGTGTTTACGTGAATGTGTACTCACACAGAACCCGAACATTTTTATGCCGTTCGTAACAGTGGCTCCCGAGGACGAAGAATCTCAAATGTTTCGAGCGCAACAGCAAGGTCGTTTGGTTTGGGGAGCAATTGCCATGATTTGGAGCCATAACTGTCCTTCTTGAATCATGACCAGCATAACAGTTTGCCGAGCGATGCAGGCCTGTCGCTGCAAACGAGATTCAAACGAGGAGGGGGAGGTGGACGGGGTGAGGAGTAGGAAAGGAGAAGGAGTTCAGGGTAAAGGGGATACATATGGGAGAGGATTCGAGGTGTATTGAGGAATGGAAAAGGAGGGGGCGACGGAAAAAAAATTGTTGAGAGCGTCAAAAGAAGGGGTTGTAGTAATGGGATTTATTGTTTGCATAGGGAAAGAAGTGTACATCTCCAATTATTAATTTGGGAAAGAAGCGTATATCTCTAATTATCATTAGGGAGAAAAAGCGACTATCTCTAAATATTAATAGGAAAAGAGGCGTCTATCTCTCATTACTAAAGGTAAAGAAGCGTATATCTCTAATTATTATTAGGGAAAGAAGCGTATATTTCTATTTTTTTTTAGGGAAAGAAATGTCTATCTCTACTTATTTATAAGGAAAGAAGCGTCTATCTCTACTTATTAATAGGGAAAGAAGCGTTTATCTCTAATTATCAATAGAGGAAGAAGCGTCTATCTCTAATTATTAAAAGGAAAGAAGCGTCTCTCTCTAATTATTAATAGGGAAAGAAGCGTCTATCTCTATTTATTAATAAGGAAAGAAGCGTCTATCTCTAATTATTAATAGAGAAAGAAACGTCTATCTCTAATTATTAATAGGGAAAGAAGCGTCTATCTCTAATTATTAATAGGGAAAGAAGCGTCTCTCTCTAATTATTAATAGGGAAAGAAGCGTCTACCTCTAATTAATAATAGGGAAAGAAGCGTCTATCTCTAATTATTAATAGGGTAAGAAGCGTCTATCTCTTATTATTTGCAAAGGGTACCATTATTAGCGCGTGCTGCAGTTACAACAGCTTAGACCTAATTAATAGCGACCCGTTGAATTTATAGCGTCACGGGGGTATAATTATTAGTAAAATGGTGAATTTTAGATTGTTATTACAAATGCAAACGCGTGGGTATTATTATTTGCTTGCTCCAGGGTTAAAAATATTAGTGCCCGGTACAATTTGAAGCACGAGGGTATTATCATTAGTGCCAGGGCCGAATTAGTATTGTCTACTACAATTACAACCGGGGTGGTGTAATTAGTAGTGACAGGGTGGAATTATTAGTCGTACGTTGTTATAACTAATAGTGTAAGGATGGAATCACAGGCGTCCATTACAATTATAAGCTCGTGGGTCTAATTACTAGCTCCAGGATAAACTATTAGCAGCATTGTACAAGAACACGCGCGTGGGTGTAATTATTAGCGTATGGTACAGCTACAAGCGTGTTGAAAATATATTTATAACAACTAGGGTAGAATTATATGCATCAGAGTACAATTATTATAACCTCCACAACTGATCTGCGATGGTCCTAAAACAAGACGGCGCTGAAAGGGTGGCCTAACCTGTTCGTAGGTGACCAACGATGAACGCTCATGACACGACTTCTGCTAGCTTGACCATATGCTGTATGAACGCAGTAAGCCGGCCGTCGGATAGGCTGGGTAGGCGGTTAGGCTGGGTGGGCGAGGTAGACGAGTAGGGTGGGTATGCGAGAAAGCTAGGTAGGCTAGCTTGGCAGGTAGGCCGGTAAGGCAGATAGGCTAGGTAGGCGAGTAGGCAAGATTGTTGCTACAGTGGGGGGAGAACTGCAGGAGGAGCTAGGCGAGGCGTATTGAGAATAAGAATGCCATTGACTGAGTAGTTCAAGAACTTCGGGCGCTCCAGTCACGCCTCCGAGGATACAATCAGAACTGCCGCCAAGTTCTGATTGTGCATAATTCATGCACAGAAGCATAATTCATGCACAGAAGCAGAGCTCCCGCCAAGTCTGCTGGTACGCTGATAAAAGCGGAGGCCAAGGAAAATAATTCACGGGGACACTATTTTTGGCGTCTATTAATTTGAATTTTTGGATGGAATAACAACGGCCGAAGAAAGCGCTTCTGCAACCTCACATGCGCCGGCGTGATTTATAAGTGACCTAACAAGAGGAAACGGTGTAAACAGGATTTATGAAGACCAACAAAAATGGCGGAGTAGCGAGGATGTACGAGCCGGTGCCAGTCATAGTATTTGCCAACTTTGAGCCGCTGATCCCTAATGATTTTAGCTACACTGGTTAACAATTTTGGAACTTTTTGAAATTTTCACTGTTACGTATAGTGCGCGATTTTAGAGGTGGCTACATAGCTAAACCAATTCAAGCGGTATTCAAGCGGTGTTTACTATTTTAGTGTACCATTGATTAATGAATTGGTTGAATAGGGCAAAAGCATAGCTACTGCATATTTTGAAATATTTTAAAGAATAATTTTCAGTATTGTGCCGCAGGACGCAATGACTTTTGAGTATTTGCACAAGAATTTCAAGGTATATAATGGCAATACGAACACAGGAAGGGAACTAAGATGTTGGTAATGAAATTCCACATAAACTGGTGAACTTACCCAGTTTTTTTTTTAATTTATTTAACAAATAAGTGTATGTGGTTCTGGATGCCTTGCCGGAGGCTTTCTCAATGTTGCCGCTAGAGGTATAGTTTAAACTTGTTTAGTCTAAGACTCACATTTTAGATATGGTAGCAACTAAACCCTCCATTTGGTAGCTACTATACCGAATGAAACCATTTTTTGGTGTTGCTAGCTGAGAAGGATTTGAAGTGTTATCTAGCATCCTTCTCTCTGCAACTGACAAGCACTTAGTACATAATCCTGTTAATCTGTTTTAAAGATCTAGTTTGTTTCCACCGAGCCGTTAATATGATACGGTAATTTACTTCAGAGTTTGATTCGATGCATTGAATGCTGCTCCTGTGAACAGCTCGGGAAACAAGCACAAGGAAAGAGATGCTCGAACAGCGAAGTGAACAGTGGCTGAAAATGTAGAACATGCAAGATCCGTAGCTGCGATACAGAACGGGCTGAGAGACATTGATACTGAAGAAACATTTGACCATCGTTTGCACATGATGCACGCTAAGAAAGAAGCTGATTTAAAAACGCTGTAGTTTGTAAAATATTAGTGCTTGACGGCGTAAATAAGTTTTATTGAAATGAATAGGATTATATGTATTATATGGTATCATTCATACGATGTTGTCTTATGTCTCCGAGGCCCATTAAGGTTTTCATACTGCACCGAAGCAGACTTAAATAATGGTAAACTTCCAAAGAGAACTGCACCGTGTGTGGTTGTAACTTGGGTTATGGCAGATGTTTGCTGCTTAGACTGAGACAGCAGTAGCCGTGTCATTGTAAGGCGAGGCAGAGTAAAGGTGAAGCAGCATATAGGCGAGGAAGCGTGTGGGTGAGCAGCTTACAGGCGAGGCAGCATGAAGATTAGATCAGATTAAGGAATCCGTCATCACCAGAGCTGCCACGTCAAGCTTTCTAAACATCTTACTATTGCCCGCGAGGCATCGTAATGGTAAGGCAACGTATTAACGAGGCAGCGTCCTGGAGATGCAGCGTTTAGGCGATGCAGCTCATAGTCGATGCAGCGTACAGATGATGCAGCGTATAGGCGATGCAGCGTAAAGACTATGCAACGTATTTGCAATGCAGCGTAAAGACGATGCAGCATATAGGCGATGCAGCATTTAGACGATGCCACGGATGGGCAATGCAGCGTAAAGGCGATGCAGCGTGTAGACGATGCTCCGCATGGGCGATGCAGCAACGTATTAACGAGGCATATTGAGAATAAGAATGCCATTGATTGCGTGGTTCAAGAACTTCGGTCGCTCCAGTCACGCCTCCGATGATACAATCAGAACTGCCACGCATTTCCGTCTAGTTGGCAGTCGGAATGCACAATTCATGCACAGAAGCAAAGCTCCTGTCAAGTCTGCTGGTACACTGATAAAAGCGGAAGCCAAGGAAGGTCATTCATGGCAAAAAAAAAGTGCTGTCGGTTAATCTGAACTTTTTGATGGCGTTACAACGGCCGTAGAAAGTGCTGCTGCAATCTCACATGCGCCGGCTGGATGTATACTTGACATGACATTGGACAACGAACATCTTGTCTCATACTCAACTCTGGAAACGGTCAAAACAGGATTTATAGTCAACGTGTTACCGAAGCAGCGTTTAGGCGATGCAGCGTTTCGACGATGGGGCGTATGGACGATGCAGCGCATTGACAATGCAGCGTACAGACGATGCAGCGTATCGGCGATGCAGCGTATAGACGATGCAGCGCATAGGCAATGCAGCGTATGGACAATGAAACGTTCAGACGATTTAGCGTATGGGCGTTGCTGCATATGCAAACAATTCACTCCGCTTTCTAAGAAGCGTCGGCGCATAGTATTTAGTAATGGTCGGCTTGTTTATGTTGAATTTTTCGGAATTTTGAATAGTTACCTCATACAGTTATAGGAATTTTGGGATATTTTAGGTTTGCATCTTCCATGCAGCACAATATTTCTGGCATAATTCGTCGGTTATGGTATCATTGAGGTATTTCTATGTATATAAATATGACATTAGGTTACGATTAGGCTGCGGTTACTTTAGTTAAAGAAGATTTGTTTTAACCTTGTTTTGGACTGAGTTGGAGAATGATTTCATCACATTTGATATACTATAGCGTGTTCGTGTAGAAGTATCCCACATCATTTACTATATGTTTCAGTTATGTAAATCAGTCACATATCTTGGCAACTTATTCACGTTAGTCGTTTGATTGGTTACATGCTAGTTTTTTTCTCGAACACCATGGTTTTTAATAGATGTTTTGAGTATGGTAGAGAATTGATCTCCTTCCTTTATCATATCTCGAACATATGTTAATACCTAACTTAACCAATTCTAACCAATAGTTATGTAATTTCATTCAAATTTGAAGCTTTTGTATGGTATTGATATGAATGAATCTTTCCAGTAGGGTTTGAATACACTTCTTAAATTTTGATCCAGCAAATATCCTTTTGCAGATGATTAGATTCCAGAATTTTTATCGATATCTCCATTACATATTTGGATGAGACTCAGCATGTAGGTTCCATATGAACAAATTCACTTCATTTGTCGCAAATTTTTTGATGTGGATCAGTTTTACGCGATGTAAGATTCAAAGATTTGGTCAATCTTATCCAACCTAACCAATATTTATATATATTTTTTCATTCAACTCCGATGGGGATGTATGGTATTTAGTCATTCTGTTATGCGATAAACATATCAAATCACTCCACAGGGATATATTCTACGTAGTTTTTTTTAATATCACACACCATGTACACTCATGAACACTTTTGCACACATTCACAGGACGTTGGTGGCACTGTGCCGGCATATGTGTTGGCACAATGCATATATAAGGGGTTGATGGCAGCACCTGTGCCGGCACAATGTCATATATTCAGGGTAGTTGCCGGCACCTGTGCCGGCACATTTGCTGACACCATGTAGACACATACACACATTTGCATTAAAATACAGGCTCGTTCACCACCTGTATCATCTTACTTGTGATCTTTGATTTCCAATCAAACAAATTCCCCTTTTTTTATTGCAAGATGTTCAATGTAGTTCAGTTTTTACGTCGAATTAGGTTAAAATATCATGTCATCCTAACGTAACCTAACCAATACTTATAGATTTCTTAGTCAAGTTTCGTGCTTAAATACGGTATTCATTCATTGCTTCATACTTTATACATATCAAATCTATCCAATTGGCTCTATATTTTTGTTATAGCTTCCACTGGTTCGCCTAACCAAGAATTGTTTTCCATCGTTCGAGATTTTTTCCGTGCTTACGTCTGATATTCAGTCATTGATTTAGGATTATACGTATCAAATATCTCCACTTGGCTCTTGAATTTGATCTATCCATTGCATTTTTTAATACACTCTCCCAACTTTGATATAATAAACACTCCCCATTTTAAACTTTGATTGTATGAATGTTGCAGGTAATTCATATTATTCATGATTTAACACAATTCTACATAGCTTTTACATGTTATTCACACCCATCAAAACCTAACCAAACCTAACCTTATGTATGGTATTCGGTCATTGATATATACATATGAAGCCCTTCAGACGACTTTGAATATCTTTTTAACATACAGGTTATTTATTTCGTTGTCACTCTCGACCCATATTAGTTAGCAGAGAGGCCCCATTTTCAAACTTGGATGGATTGAATGCTACAAGTAATTCAAATTTGTATCCAGTTTGATACAAACGGACACATGGTCTCACACTATGTAACGGACACATGGTCTCACATTATGTTTTTCTTACTATACTTCAATATCTCCACTTGGCTCTACAACCTCTGACGACTTGCATCTCTGATTTGCCTTTTCTTTCTTATAATTTTCATATCCCTGACGATGACTTCGTTTCAAGCTCTGATCGGACTCTGATTTATATCCGACCAATCTGTAACACATCTAGATCATTTACCTCGATATAGGTTTATGGCCTTGAAACATATTTTTCTACTGATTTTAGCTAGCTGCATGCCGAGAATGGAGTCAGTGAGTAGACGCACGTTCCGTCATTGAATAAACAGACTGAATATTCAAGTCTCAAAAGTTTGTTGACAAGTGTTAGAAGAAGAAATCTCCTAAGATGATATGAGTAGGATAGAACAAATATTGACCAGTGTTGAAAATAACAGTTAGCTCAGACTGGGTAAAACACGAATAAAAAGAGTGGGAAATATCATTCATAAATGGATAAAGAAAAAATGAATTCGGTTTTGGGAAACTAATGTCGACGCGTTACAGTCGTATGTAACAAAGGTTAGGGGAAATAAGAAAGCAAGTCTCGAAATTTATATGATCCAAGTGGAAAATCAGCATCATGACTGAAAAAAGCTGAGGTAGTGGGAAACAAATTGTACCAACGAACAAAAGAAAATCTGGATGGTGTGCAAAAAAAAATCTCAATGATGAAAATCAGCATGAATTTGAATTGGAATAGTTCCGAATAATTAAGGTTCAAGAAGAAGAAGCAATACATTTGTGGACTCAGGGGAACAGAACAGCCTTTGGTATTTGCATCAAAGATATGATGGAGTATATGAAGGATTTTGAGAGGAAACTGAAATATAGTGATGATGAGTATGGTTGGATATACAAACCATGCTGTTTCAAATCAAAAAACAAAGTAGATGTCATTGGTGATGCCAGCAAGGTCTGTAAATAATGCCGATAAATACTAATAAAACTATGTAAATCCTCAATTAAATGTTTATATTATCCTTAAATCCAAAGGTTAAGCAAGGAATTGCAAACATCGTGTCAATCGGAGGTAACATCGAATTGTCGAAATCAGTAGAAGAACATGTTTCAAGGCTTAAAATGATGCCATAAACCTATCTCGAGGTAAATGATCTAGATGTGTTACAGATTGGTAGGAAATGAATCAGATTCCGATCAGATCATGAAACGAAGTCATCGTCACGAATATGAAAATTATAGGAAAGAAAAGGCAAATCAGAGATGCAAGTCGTCAAAGGTTGTAGAGCCAAGTGGAGATATTGAAATATGGTAAGAAAAACATAGTGTGAGACCATGTGTCTGTTTGTATCAAACCGGATACAAATTTGAATTACTTGTAGCATTCAATTCATCCAAGTTTGAAAATGGGACCTCTCTGCTAACTAATATGATTCGAGAGTGACAACGAAATAAACAACATGTATGTTACAAATATATTTAGAGTCGTCTGGAGGGATTCATAAGTATATATCAATGACTGAATATCATACATAAGGTTAGGTTAGGTTAGGTTTTGATGGGTGTGAATAACATGTATAAGTGATGTAGAATTGTGTTAAATCATCAATAATATAAATTACCTGTAACATTCATACAATCAAAGTTTAAAATGGGGGTTGTTTACTCAATCTAAGTTGGAAAAGTATATTAAAAACTGAAAAGGATAGAACGAAATGTCGAGCCAAGTGGAGATATTTGATGTTTATAATCCTACATCAATGACTGAAAATCACACGTAAGCACAAAAAAATCTCGAACGCTGACACATAATTCTCAGTTAGGTTAACCAGTGGAAGCTATAACAAGAATGTAGAGCCAAGTGGATAGATTTGATATGTATAAGCATATAGCAATGACTGAATATCATATGTGAGCACGAAACTTGAATAAAAAATCCATTATTATTGGTTATGTTAGGTTAGGATGACTAGATCTTTTAACCTAACATGACGTAAAATCTGAACCATATTAAATATCTTGTTACAAAAAGAACGGGAATTAATTTTATCAGAAATCACAGATCAGAAGTAAAATGATACAGATGGTGAACGAGCGTGTATGTTACTGCAAATGCGTGTATGTGTCTACATGGTGCCAGCACATGTGCCAGCACAGGTGCCGCCAACTACCCTGATTGCATGCATTGTGCCGGCACATATGCCGGCACATGTGCCGGCACCGGTGCCGCTAACTACCCTGAATACATGCATTGTGCCGGCACAGTACTGGCACAGGTGCCATTATCGACCCTTATAAATGTATTGTGCCGGCACATCTGCCGGCACAGTGCCGCTAACGTTCTGTAAATTCGTACAAAAGTGTTCATGTGTGTACATGGTGTGTGATATTAAAAAAGCTACGTAAAATAAAACCATGTGGAGTGATATGATATGTGTATCGCATAACAGAATGACTAATACCATACATAACCATCGAAGTTGAATGAAAAATACATGTTAATATTGGTTAGGTTGATTTAGATTGACCAGATCTTTGAATCTAACATTGCGTATAACCGATCCACATTAAAAACCTTGCAACAAATTAAGTGAACTTGTTCATTTAGAACCTACATGCTGAGTCTCGTCCAAACATGTGAACGAGCTATCGACAAAAATTCTGGAATCGAATCATCTGCAAAAGGATATTTGCTAGAAAAAAAGTTGCTGAAGTCTATTCAAACTGCTAATGACATGTTAGATGTACAACTCTAGTCGGGAAAGTCATACATATCAATATCATAGACAAGTTTCAAACTTGAATGAAACTTCATAGGTATTGGTTAGAATATGATGTAAGGTTAATTAACGTATCTGGCGGTGAATGGCAACCTTTTTTCCATTCATTGATATCTGATCTATGTTGTCGAACATTGATATATATATTACGCTAGTTATGTACCTTAGGCATGATTTATATCCTAGACAACCAAAGAGAGTAAGCTGCCTCTACACCGGTACCCATTTATCCGGTAAATCGTCTTCTAAAACGTTAAATTACACTTGATCGGGTTCAATAACAAAATTCCACACAGAGGCACTACGGATTTACCCCTCTTAAACATACTTTCCTATGATTTTCGTGGGAAAAATCATAAATCAATAATAAAATAACTACGTAATTCTCTACTCTGCCCTAATTATCAATAAAAATTGTAATTCACTAGGGTATCCATCATCGTCTATCGGTTTACTTATACAAATAGGCATATACGCAACGAGCTTTTGCCTATGGGACTCCTATAACTCCCCCTACATATTGAAGTATGGTCCTACAATAAACATAAAATAAGCTAACAACAAGACCATGTTTGTAACCAAACGAATCTTCTATATCTATAATTTTCACGTCAAACATTGTACCATGATGTAAGAAGATATTGAAACACTAAACATATACAACATGTAACTAAATTATACCTGAAATAATGTTCAGCGTTGCAGATACAAACGTAAAATATCCTAATATTCCTATAATTGCATTAAATACACAATACCTTGCATCGAAGATGAAAACTCTACAGAGAACATACAAAACTGAATGAAATATACTAAAAGGCTCGAGTTAGAAAAAAGCAAGAAGATCAATTCTCTATCATACCCACAACATACATTAAAAACCATGGTGTTCGAGAAAAAAACTAGCATGTATCCAACTAAACTACTAACGTGAATAAGTTGCTAAGACATGTGACTGATATATATATTATACAT
>SDVV010040040.1:0-10571 GCA_016164225.1 Gammarus roeselii | reverse complement strand
ATATTTTATAGAGAACAGTCTCTTAAATTAACGTGACATTACTCTTCGTTGTGATGAGTTCTGGCCACAGTTAATGCACCTCATTTCATTTTATAAACTGGACACAAGTGCTGAATATCCCTACGTTTTCAATATTGTTACCAGCTCGGTCACCGAGTGGGAAGCGTGTCGTGCTCTTCTCACAATAGACTTCCATTGGGAACTGAAGATTGTAGGTTTGAGTCTAACCTTTCCCCGAGTGAGACACTACCCAGTGTTATTAGTTTTCTATTAGCTAAATTTCTAACCAATGTTATTCGTTGCATATTAGCTCGATTTATGAACAGTGTTATTAGTGTTCTACAAGCACGATTACTATCTCTACTCACTTTATCATTATTTTGGCTGTATTACCAGACTGAACTTTATCAATGTAATTGAGTATATGAGCATACGGAATGTGAACATTTAGCTTCAAAATTATAATTGGAAAACGTATTTTCGCACTGTTAGGATACCTCTGCATAAGTATAAATTGAAAACGTAATTCCGCCCTGTTAGGATACCTCTGTTAGGATGCAGCACTATTAGGATGCTGCTCTAGTTTGTTTATCTCATATTTTTGCTGTGCATGTGTGAACAATGAACAGCACTCTTAAATCTGGTTGGCTCTTTGTAACAGAACCACAACCCGAATGTAATAATTCCGTTTTAATTCCGTTTTAAAGTGCATCCGACGATAACGGGCATGCAACTCACTCGCATTTGTATTAATCCCGTTGTAATTCCGTTTTCGAATCGTCTATACAACCGTCACAAGCCGCATGTTTGAATTCCGTTTAAATTCCGCTTTCAAACCGTCGATATACTCGTCACACGCAGGTGTCTAATTATAGGTAGTACATTCATATCTGCTATCTAAAAGAAACCAGTTAAAATTATTTTTCACATATCTGCTGTTTACAAGGATAAAGACCATAGCACTTTGTCTCCAAGTTCACGGTTTGTAGCTGCTCACTCAACAAGATGACTCGCCAATCGTACACTCCCGAATTAATGTATGGTGGTAGCTCTTCTATGCAAACGCGTAATACACCTACAAACGGAGAGTGCAAAATAGCGAGCTGTAAATTCTGCCAACATGCCGAAGAGATTAAACCACTGAAAGCACAGTTAACTCATGCTCCAAGTGGTCAATCCAATGCAGATGCAGTTAACGCCGATACAAGGCTGCTAGCTGTTAAATTAGAACTGAAGAGCGTGCAGAAACAATTTGGCGAACTCAAAGATGTGACAAATAGCGAAAAAGAAGCAACAAAAGAGATTGCTAAAACTACCCTGCATCGGGTAAATGAACTCCAAGTGCACTTAGACTCGGAAATGACAAAGAAACTTACAGCTCTAGACTCAGAGACCAACGACCATATCAAATCGATAGAAAATAAGGTCAACAGTGCTGAGACACTCTACACAACTGTAGTAAACAGGCGGCAGGCAGTCAGTGGCAAAGCATCACAGGTAGGGCGACAGTCCTGCCACACCGAACTGATACTAGCAACCGTTTCGGTGTATTGCCCGATGAAATGGACTCTCAAATCCCCGAGGAAATTATCGTGATTGGCGATTACAATGTAAGCTCCATCAAACCAAATCAGCGAAAAGAAAGAGTCTATCTGAAAATACTCGGTAAACCAGACTTGAAAATCGACAATATTGAATGAATAATCAAAAAGGAAAACATACCTTCTTCTAAACCAATCATACCACAAGTCGCGGAAAAAGACGTGGTGGCGCAGACTGAAGAAACATGGGTAAGGTATAAAACCATGCTAACAAACGTCAAAAGATCGCACTCGA
The DNA here is from genome assembly GCA_016164225.1 of Gammarus roeselii. Taxonomy (NCBI): domain Eukaryota; kingdom Metazoa; phylum Arthropoda; class Malacostraca; order Amphipoda; family Gammaridae; genus Gammarus; species Gammarus roeselii. The sequence continues at coordinate 8,735 of SDVV010040040.1, read as the reverse complement.
ACATCCATGTCACTGGCATCCTCCCCCATCCAAACCAAGGTAGATACAAATTGAGAAAGATGATATTTCTAAACAATCGCATATCATCGTTTTGCAAAGCACAACAAATCTCTTTCTCGGACCATTGGGAAACGATGATCAACCTCATGAACTATGAATTCGATATAATCACCAACAAGGCACGCATAAACACGTCTGGGCTTGATACCCTTGAAAGCATCCTTCAGAATATCAGAGCTGGCCTTGTGACCGAAATTAAATCAGAAAACTTTTTCGACGCCAAACACAAGACTCCACCGTTACTGCTCAACGGAATGAGTCAACAGCCGCCGCCAGAGCAATTAGCAATCACGGACCCTGCAGTAACGATAGAGGAACAACCCACAAAAACAGTTTCACCACTACCACAAGAGTCCATCAAAGTAACACAGCAGCCCCCGACCGCAGCCGAAGAGGGTCTGGCAGGATTTCGAGCCAAAATACTCTCAAATGTTACTATGTAAACGCTAGAAGTCTCCAAGACAAAATGAACGAATTAGGAATCCTCGCAATTGATGATGAGATCGACATAATAGCCATCACAGAGTCGTGGATGAAATCAAGCACCAGAAATTATCTGGGCGAATTCGCATTCCCGGGTTTTTCCTTACTTCACAAAGATAGACTATGCCGTGAGGGTGGAGGAGTATTGTTTCTCGTGAAAAATACTCTACAAATAATAGTAGTCGGTAAACATACAAAGTGTCAAATCACACTAGTTTATCGTCCTCCCAAGAGCATCGTCGCAGATGATATCGATCTTTACAACACCCTCGTCGATGTGGTCAGAACACAAAACAGTATAGTACTTAGAGACTTCAATATTCCCGACATCGATTGGGAAACAGAAGTGTGTACGGCAACCGGCCAACGCCTGATTGATTTTGCTGACGATAAGTTCATGACCCAAATGGTGAAGACACCTACAAGAGGTAGCCTGTAACGAACGTTGAAGAAGGCGAACCCCTCGGAAATAGCGACCACAACTGTATTCGTTTTATGATTGAGCTCAAGTTGATAACGTCAACTAACTGCAAAAAAGTCAGTAACTTTAGATTAGCAAACTTTGATAGCTTATTAGAGGCAATGGCGTCCGCAGATATAACTCTCGGACAATATGTCAATCAATCGCTAAACAATTTTTTGAGTGCACTTCAAAATATTGAAAATGACCATGTCCCTCGCAAAAACAGGCGAAGAGCAGTGAATCAGCCTAAGTACTGGAAAGGAGAGTTGCAGCGCCTTCAATCGCAAAAGAAAGCAAAGCACTCGAATAAACAGAAACAAACACACGACGATGCTGAAAAAAATGAGTACAGAATCAGCAGACGGATTTTTAAGACCGTCCAAAAACGTAAGAAAAAAGATTACGAAAATGAAATTGCGATCAACGCCCAAACTAATCCGAAACAATTTTTCAATTATATATCAAGCAAAAAAAACTCAAGATCTGTAATTGGCCCTCTTGAAAATTATATCGGTGAGCTAGAAACTGACGACACTAAAATGAGCATCCTGCTTAACCAATTTTTCTGTTTTGTATTTACGTTAGAGAATTCGGATATTCCTAACCCTGAGGATATCATAGCAAAAAGACAACTCGAAGCCCTCAGCGCAGTGAACTTTACCCCTGCCGAAGTTATTAAATATATAGAAAAATTGAAAGTTATAAAATCTACCGGGCCAGACCAAGTTCATCCCAGGATACTGAAAGAGACTAAGAATGAAATTGCCGAACACCTAGCAAACATTTTCACCCAGTCTCTCACAAATGGCACCTGCCCCTCTCAATGGAAAGAAGCCAACGTCACCCCAATTTTCAAAAAAGGGGACAAAAGTGTCCAGGAAATAACCGTCCAATAAGTCTCTCTTCAGTCATAGGCAAATTGATGGAAAGTTTGATCACTGATAAAATTACGGAATTCATATAATTAAATCAGATAATATTTAACTCACAGCATGCCTACAGACGCAATCGTTCATGTCTTACAAACCTGCTGCTTTTTTTGAAGAATATAATTGAATTTCACTATGCAAAATCTCCGATCGACATCATTTACCTTGACTTTCAAAAGGCTTTCGACCAAGTTCCTCACAAACACTTGGTTAGTAAACTGCACAGCATCGGCATTCGAGGTGAACTCAATAACTGGATATAATGCTGGCTCACGGACAGACGGCAGCGAGTCATACTTAATGGAGCTTCCTCCAATTGGGTTAAAGTTACAAGCTGCGTGTCCCAAGGATATGTGTTAGGTCCAGTTCTCTTCATAATATTGCAGACGATACCAAGCTAGGAGGAAAAGTGCAAACCAAAATCGAGTGTGAGCAGATCCAATCAGACTTGAACAAAATTGTTGAATGTTCAGAAAAGTGGCAAATGAAATTCAATGTCGACAAGTGTAAAGTTATGCACATTGGTCACCAAAACCCTAAACACAAATATTCAATATCCGGAAACAAACTGATACCCGTCACCGAAGAAAGAGATCTAGGTGTCATAATTAGTAACGACTTGAAAAGCACCAATCAATGTGACGATGCAGCCAAAAAAGGCAATAAAATGTTAGGCATGACATCCCGAACAATCTCTTATAAGAGCAGAAATAGTATTCGCAAGTTATACACTGCCTTTGTTAGACTGCCCCTTGAGTATTACGTCCAATTCTGGTCCCCATACCTCAGAAAAGACAATATTAAATTAGAGAAGGTCCAACGTAGAGCTACCAAACTAATCCCTTCGCTGCGCAATAAATCGTACGAAGAGAGACTGTGCGAACTCAACCTTTATTCGCTAGAGAGACGTAGAGTCAGAGCGAGCAAGCCTTTTAACTTTAGATGCGAACGGAGTGACCAGAAATAATGAATACAAAATTGTTGGCAAGCGTTTCACACTCGATATCACGCGTAATTTCTTCAGGAATAGGGTTATCGAAGATTGGAAAAAACTTCTCGCGGAAGTGGTGAACAGCGATACAATCGAAACTTTAAGTCACGGCTTGATAAATGAAACAAAAATCAACCATAAATAGCTCCCATCTATAGCAATTTCACCAGTATATTCGTGAAAAATAGTGTTCGGCATTGACACCCATACGGTTAAATTAATGCCAGGCACTGGCACTAGCACGGTAAATAAGGTTCCCGGCTTTGGTACCTGCTCGTTGAATTTCGGTGTTCGAGGAATTAAACTGTACAATCTCAGATCAACACCGTGGGTGTTGATCTGGTCGGTGACTTATCTTCAGGTGCTGATTTGAGTTGTTTCGAGAATCATTGTTAAATGTTATTTCCTTCAACAAACTTTCCCTTTCTTTATTTATTAAAACATAAAATACACCGACACAAGATGCTATCATAGACGTTTTACTTCAGAATTTACCTTCTTTCTATCATGAGGCAACCTAGTTTGGGCCAAAAGTCCTGTTGTTGTCTTCATATTTTTAAATACTCCGGCGGGTCTCTTCAACTGTTAAAGGCCAGCCCATAAACGCAGTCATTGAAAAGGCTCTCAGGTGGCAGCTGCGCTGCAACCAACCTAATCGAAAATAGCCAATAATAAAGGTACCAACTGGAAAATATGTTATCAAAATACTCTTGCTTCATGTTCATTTCATTTGACTCATTTTTTTTTTAAATCTCCTAATTAAAAAAAAAGTACAAATTACGGTATAAATGATTTGACAACGAAGTAGTGTTCAAAGATTTTTTGTCCATTTCAGCAAAAGTTTGAACCCGACTAAATAATTTTGTATAATGTTAATCTGCTCGACTTGGATTTCTAAACAATTGTGTTTCTCCATTAAGTTCTACCCGCCAATGCGTCGAGAGCTGAATACCTAATGACGCCAGAGTAAACGAATTCTTTAAACTGCCGACGTACGTTACAGTGTACAATATCTATTTTAAAGCTCCTCATTATTATTAATAATTACATGACTAGTAATATTGTGAAAAACTGCGAATGATGTAGGTCAATAAGATTAGAAAATCGAAGAAAAAAAGGGGGACAAATGGATTCTATATTCATTTCGAATTATAATTACGAGGAATTAATACAGGGTTATACACACACACCTACACTCACACACACCCTCACACACCCACACTAACACACCTACACATACACACACACAAACACACCCTCGCACACGCATGCACACACACACGCACAGACACATGCACACACACACGCACACACACACACGCACACCCTCTCACACACCCTTATACACACACAATAACACATACACACACACACATAGACACACTCACACACACCTCTTGTTGTAAGCTGAAGGGATCCAATTTCGTAATTAATTTAGACACATATCCAGTCATCAATGTAAACACGTGCAGATGGGAATATTCACTGAAAATGTTTCCATGAGACAACCAACGCTTATCAGGATCTCCTCTTTAGGTTGCCGAATTGTGGTTTCGGAAATGTGCCGAAGCGTTACGAAGGTCATCGAAAATTTTGAAATGATAAATTTTTGCATCAAGCACTGTAAGGACAATGCAATTTTTCCGTTGTGTGTCACTTATACTCGAATAAATAACCAAATTAGCAATGATTTCAGTGACGACATCAACACTAAAATGATAAATCAATACAGATGAAACATAGTTTCAAAGAATATAAATAATTATAAACGAAATGCGCATAATGTTGATTACGCTTGGTTGAAAATTCCTTATTCAGAAGTGAATGTCGTCAGACTACGATCAGCACAGAATGCCTCATAAAATAATACGTAGAGTTCACTCGCAATAAAGTGACTCCCAATTATTGCTGCAAGAAGTTGAGGTTCTTTAGCTTTCTGCAAAGGCTGGACGGGAAAATATTGAGAAACTGGGGAGATGAGCTCGCAGAAACATGGAACATGCTAACTTTTGTTACTTATAGTCATAGATTATGGAATGCTCTCCTGCTCAGATAATTGAAACGCAAAAAACCACATGGAAGGCAAAAATAATATTCGTTTGTATAGAGTAGAGTAAAAGATGTGGGTCATTAAATGTACGAACATTTTCAATATTGTTACACAACACTGCTCTGATGATCGTCTCTGAATCGATAATCAGTCAATGAAAAAACAACATTTGCATTCTTCCTTCACCACCACCACAGCTCCTTGAAATGATTGTTTCATGATCTCGTTTATGCATCACAATATTTCACAGGGATTGTAAATTACTTGTGCTTAATTGAATTGCCACGTCACTTCAAAATTCATTTATGTGCTAACCGAGGAGAGACATATTTGAACTGAGCGCGACGCTTGTCCCAGCTCTATATAAGCCTCTGAGGAAGCAAACTGTAGGTTCTCAGTGTGGCGATGATGCCGCTATACTGACATCAAAATAGGGTCACAAGTTATTATTCAATATCATAAATACAAATAATAAACCCGAAAGCTGTAGGTCATTCAGATTTCTATAGTGAAAATTGAAATAGCACTAAATTGCTCCATCCCATTCCTATTCGTTCTTGCCCAGCTCCTCGTTATTTTTCAAATTTTTAGTAATTGTTAGAAAATGTCTAGTATTTCCCTTACTGCAACACCCTCCGGCGCACTACCGAGTCAAGGCCACCCACCTTATGATAGCCTTGCCGAAGTTGATTTGATAGTTTCTGAAGGAGCCATCAATCACATGGTGCCAAATCCGAAAATATTGAATGGGATTTTCCCGTTCTAAGACAAGGAGAGATGTTTGAAACAGTCTGGTGATAAAGAACTCAGTCCCTCCTCTCTTTTCTGACTTCTCCGTCCATCGGTCTCTGGGCTCCAGACGTTTCCAGACTTGCATACGTAGAAATACTGTCAGTGGCTTCCAGAATAATATTCGCTTTTCTACATGCGTGACTTGCCCAGATTGAGTCAAGCGTTACGAATACTGAAGCTGAAAAAGTTTCCACAATTTCCTCAACGCCATTGGAACGAATTCACTTTGCGCTTAAATTTTTCCAAAGGTGAAGTTTGCAATATTCTCCAGTTTATGGAACCAAACCTTTTTAGATACATGTTCTGAAAATACGATCGACATACGGCCCTTTATTCAGACAAAATATAAACAGCTTAGTTGATAAGAAAAAACATTTATTAGACATACTTGGCAGCTTATATTTGGTATGAAGAATTTGGTATTATATTTGGTATGCAATATTAGAGTGGTAATTGGACAGATATTTTGGAAAAATAAAATTTCATTCGCAAAGATACTTCTCTCCAACTTATTTGTATGCAAACAATAAAGGTTTGTCCATGCATAACAAACAATAGACTTTACAATTTTTTTTTTCTCGGAATGATGTAAGTAAGAAGCATAATATTTACCGTTGCAGACCCAGATAAACGACTTGTCACTCCTGAACGATACAATAGATAAACAATATCCATCGTAATGATCTCTACAAGAGGTTTAAACCAAAATACAGTACGCAACTAACCCTTAGATCCAATCAACTCTTCTATAACTTCACTACCCAACGTTAATTATCGTTACACTACGTAAACGATGAAGATGATTGAGGTTTACAGCAAATAAATGAATTATTCCTTTAAACAATATTATTCGTATTAACACAACAGTTAACACGCATTTTCATCGGACCCGATTTGAAAAAATTATATTTTAAACACTAGCTCCATTCCTAACGCAACAAAACTACAGGGAACATGCAAATTTAATAAAGCTATTTTTAACTGCCGTATTCATATTCAAATAAGTCAATTCAATCTTACACTATCACATAAAATCTAACTATATTTCAATCCCTTCAAGACATAATGTGAAATAATCCTAGCATAATAGTCGGCAGTGTACATGAAATCCCATATTATTCATATTGTTACTATATAATTCTTTTATTATTGGCTACAGTGAACGCGAAAAAAAAACAAGTTATTTCGGTTATAACTGTATTATTAATTTGATATTAATAATGAGTTATTCGACTCAAATTTAAACAACTAAATGCAAGACATATTTTTAACCCTGAACATTAAAGTGAACTAATCGTAATATTATTGCCTGCAGTGAACATGCAATCCCAAAGGAGTTTTATTATAATTATATTATTACCGTTAAATTAGACACATATAACGTGTAAACCTAATAAACGCCATTATAGCAGAATTGTTTCAATGATTGTAACAAGGAATAATATTCATCCTATACCAACAACTTACAACACCAATACCAAAACCACCGCAGTTCCAACGCAGCTTCTAACCCGTACAAAACCAAGGCAAAACCTATACAAAATCGAAACAATGCCAACTTAATATACCCTTTTAATCAACTGCGGCCGCCATCGCGCACTTGGAACCTGAAATCCGTATGACTGATCTGCTTGAAATGGGGTATCGGTTTTGTCAAGAATGTTGTACTATGTACAACTCCTCTTCTACATCAAACATGTATGTTCATGTGCTTGTGAATTAATAATTCAGTGAGAGAAAAACCGGGGAGTCACCCTTGTTGATTCCACCTACCTACATTATACAGTGACAGTCGTTCCTGGGTGCTGCTACATAGATGAATTTTTGCTGTTGCACGTTGTCAATCATACATATTAGCTACTTGCATTGAACCAATTTCTACTGTTAATGATGTCAACTCGCGACAGGAAAGTAGGGAGAGCACGTTGTCAATCATACATATTAGCTACTTGCATTGAATAAATTTCTACTGTAAATGATGTCAACCCACGACAGGAAAGTAGGGAGAGTCATCTCGGTTAATGCTTCGTCGCTTTTTGCACAGCTACTTGTTTTTTGAAATTGCAATATAAGCTTCATATGCTGAATAAATTTTGCTGCTAATGTCGTTGAACAGCGACAGGAAAGTTTGAGGAATCACCTCGTCATTTTCTGCATCTTGTTTGCACATCTGCGAGAATAAAGTTTTCGAACTCTTTTACCTTCATTATACATGAATCGTTTTAAAGGTGTTATATACTAACATGGAAGTGTGGTGAGCCACCCCAGCTGCTACCTTCATTTTGTTCTGCTGTCACATGTTTGCAAATTTACACTATTAACAACCTGCATTAAATATGAATATTTTTCTCGTCATATAATTTAATATTAAGTGACAGGAAATTGAAAGCGTCATCCCCAGTGGTTGCTACATCTCTTGAGTTGTTCGACGGCATATTGTGGAGTTTTCAATATTAGAAACCTGTTTTGAATACTTATTACTTCTGAAGTTGTTAACTACCACAGGAAAGTTTTTTGAGTCGCCTTGGATGATACTTTTTTACTGTTGCTTGTTTTTCGGATCGCAGTTTTTGCTAGGTGCACTAAATGTGTGTACGTTTTTATTTCTAATGTTATTATGCAGTGACATGACAGTGCAGGAAATGTCCCAGGTTGATGCAACATTTTTATTTGTCCTGCGTTAAAAAACAATCGAAGTCCAGACTTAAACTAATAAGTGGTGTCCAACCAGGATTGTGTGATGATTCTGGAAGCTGTCCCAGCCATATATATCCCGGATATCGATTGGAGATTTCTGGTGAATTTTATTTTTCTGCAGATAAAGGTGGAGGAAAGTATTATTGAATTTAATTCCAATCAGAGTTATTCAGTTATTCCAAGTAGGGTTGGCATTGCCTAGAATTACTCCCATCACTCGCTGGTTTGGGGTAACCCGCTGCGAGGCTATTTATTCCATGCCGAGTATGA